>PVHP010054797.1:0-10365 GCA_004024765.1 Zapus hudsonius | reverse complement strand
AAAAAAAAAAAAAAAAAAAAAAAAAAAAAAAGTGGGCTGGGGTGATGGTTCAGCAGTCAAAGGTGCCTGCTTGCAAATGTAATGCCAGATGCACAAAGCCGGGTAGCGTATGGAGTTCCTTGGCAGTGGCAAAAGTCCTTGACACACCCATTTCTCTCTCTCTCTCTCTCTCTCTCTCTCTCTCTGCTTGCAAATAAAATTTGTTTAAAAAATGTGCATGTTGCAAAAAAAAAATTCCTTGAGGTAAATAGAAAACAAAGATAGAGCCAGGTGTGGTGGCCCACACCTTTAATCCCAGCACTCAGGAGGCAGAGGTAGGAGGATCGCCAAGAGTTCAAGGCCAGCCTGGGAATACATAGTAAATTCCAGGTCAGCCTGAGCTAAAGTGAGACCCTACCTCCAAACAAAAACAAGGGCTGGATAGATGACTCAGGGGTTAAAGCACTTGCCTGCAAAGCCTAAGGACACAGGACTTGAACCTAGAACATACGGTTCTCAAGCAAGTACTTTTGACCACTGAACCATCTCCACAGTCCCAAGAGACCCTGTTTCAAAGAAACCAAAGGGAGGGGCACATTAAAAACCCAAAGCAACACACATGTACACATACACACCAGGTTAAGTATGTATAGCAAATATTATAAAGCTGAAGTTTTGAAAATTAAGTCATGACTCACAAACACACTATCTCTTTTTAAAAGGTTGCAAGCCAAATGTGAAGGATTTGGCTGGTCAGAAAACTTCTGTTTCTACTCTGAGAAAGCTTCCTGTCTTATTTGTCATTTAAATCTTGCCTTTACTATAATCTCCTTTGATAGATGTTCAGTGATAATTTATCTAAAATGATCCTGTCTTTTTTTCAAGCTCTTTTTTTTCTTTATCTCCTTCTCTCCCTCCTTTCTGTTTTGGTTGGCACGTCAATTATACCTAACAGTTTCAATATGGCTTTTCCTACATATATACATGTATTATGATATCCACTCCCCACCCCCATCTCCTGTTCCCCTCCTACAAAAGTTCTATCTTTAAACAGAATTGTTGGTAATATTTTTTCTTTTGAAACAGGATCTCATGTAGCCCAGGCTGACCTCAAGCTCCTGGTTCTCCTGTCTCTGCCTCCTGAGTACTTATTGCAGTGTACACCATCATATCCTGCTGCAAAGTCAACTTAAAGTTCTAACTAAAATGAATTTCTTCCAAATTAATTCCCAAGAGTTACTACAGTTTGAGCTGAAACACAAATGTCAAAATATAGAAAAACACATTTCCAACTTATTGTATATGAAATCATAGGCCCTAGAAACTAAAATACAGCATATTTTCTCATGGAATCATATTACTATCTGTCATTTATTGAAAGTCAAGGTAGCATGTGGAATGGCTCAAGCCTGCAGTCCTATCACTCACTGGGAGGCAGGAAGATCGTAAATTTAAAGCTAGCTAGGGCTACATAGTGAAGCCAGGTTGTTTTTTTTTTTTTTTTTTAAGAAGTTAACCTCAATATAATTCATGATTTATCGAAACCGAAAAAGTTATGACTGTCATAATCTTTCAGCAGATTAAGGTAAAATAGCTGCAAGAAGGCATAGATGCACAGACCTTTTCAGTGGAGAGCCCGTTTCCTTTACTACAAGAAGGCAAACGGCCCACATACTTATCAGGCCTGGTTTTGCAATCCCCAAATTCTGGAAAAAGAGCTATTGCAATTCACTCTGGGACTATCTCTGATTTTTTTAGTGCCGGAGTGCATTCAGAAAAATAAAAGTACAACTTTCAACAAGTTAGGACTGCCATTCTACAATGCAGACACACACGTGAAAACATGATATACGTGATAAATTGAATTTTAAAAAAGTTGTTGAGTGTAGTGATATATGCCTGTAATCTCACTTGGGAGATGGAGACAGAAAGATCCGGAGTTCAAGGTCATCCATAGCTGCACAGTCAGTTCAAGGCCAGGTTAGGCTATATGAAACTGTCTCAAAAACCAAAGCTGAGGACTAGGGATGGAGCTCAGTGGCAGAGCACTTGTGGCCTACACAAGAGTCTAAGTTCAAGCTCAATTACCTCAACTAACTAGCACACCGGCCTATGTACTGCTTTGTTTATACTTTGAAAAGTAGAATAGTAATCAGGAAAGCTAGGCAGGAATGGCAGTACAGGCCTCTGAGCCCAGCTATTCTGGAGGGTGAGGCAGGAGGATGGGATGTTCAAGGCCTGCCTGGGCTACAGAGTGAACTCAAGGCCAGCCTCATTAAGTTAGTAAGAAGACCATGTCTCAAAATAAATACTTTTTTTTTTTTTTGGTTTTCAAGGTAGGGTCTCGTTCTAGTCCAGGCTGACCTGGAATTCACTATGTAGTCTCAGGATGGCCTTGAACTCACGGCAATCCTCCTACCTCTGCCTCCCAAGTGCTGGGATTAAAGGCGTGCGCCACCACGCCCGGCCAATAAATGATTTTTTTTAAAGGCTCGAGCTGTAGTTTCATGGTAGAGCACTTGACTAGCAGGTATGAAGCCCTGGGTTTGATCTGCAACACACATAAATGAATTGTATCTGAACTGTTGAACAATTTTATCCCAAATCAAAAATGCCAGCAAACACTTTAAGGAAGCACGTAAAACCTGGACAGAGTGTGGGCACCTACACACCTAGTCTTAGCACTTGGAGGATCAAAACTTTAAGGCTAGTCTAAGCTACACTGGGCTACAGAAGACCCAGTCTTTACATGTGGGGTGGGGTTGGGGGTAACCTTAAGAAAAAGATCCCTCTCTTCACAT
This sequence comes from Zapus hudsonius, assembly GCA_004024765.1. Lineage (NCBI taxonomy): Eukaryota > Metazoa > Chordata > Mammalia > Rodentia > Dipodidae > Zapus > Zapus hudsonius. Next base: position 7,585 of record PVHP010054797.1, on the reverse strand, counting down.
CTGTCATCCTATAGTTGGAAGGCAGAGGCACAAGAATCAAGAAGGAGTTCCAAGGTCACCCTCAGCTACACTGTGGTTCCAAGCCAGCCAGGGCTACAGAGACCCTGGTTTTTTTTTTTTTTTTTTTCATTGTTGTTTTATTCATTTTTTGTTGTTGTTGCTATTTTTTTCGAGGTAGGGTCTGGCTCTAGCCTAGGCTGACCTGGAATTCACTATGTAGTCTCAGGGTAGCCTTGAACTCACAGCAATCCTCCTACCTCTGCCTCCCAAGTGTTGGGATTAAAGGCGTGCACCACCACAACTGACTTATAAAATTAAAACTAACAAAAAAACCCTGGAGAGGCTGGGAAGATAAGAGCACTTGCTGTACAAACGTATGAGGACCTGAATTCAATCCCCAGCGCCCAGGTAAAAAGTCAGGCATGTACATGTGTCTGTAACCACAGCACCTATGGGGGCAGAGACAGGCTAGCTGGCTGAGACTCCCAGGTCAGCCAAAATATTGGAAGCTCCAGGTTCAAGGAGAAATCAGACAGAATGATAGAGAACACCTGATGTTCTACTCTGCCTGCAGCGTGCACACGCATCGATCTGTGTATATGCTGCAATATATACTATATACACACACACTCAAAGAAAGGAGGATGGCTCAGTGGGTACAAGTGCTTGCTATGCAAGCATGAGGACCAAAGTTTGAATCCTGGAACTCACTCGAAAGGCACAGCATGGCTACGTGTGCCCATGCTGGGTAACAGACAGGATCAATCTATGGGGCTCTACGGTCAACAGAACAAAACAAACAGGGCAAGGAAAAGGGAAAGCCAGAGGAAGACTCCTCATGTCTTTTGGGGTGGCTCCACATGCCAGTGTGCACACACATGCACGCATGCGCGCGAGCACACACACACACACACACACACACTACTCTAACAGAGTAAAAGCTGTAATAAACAGTTAGCAACTACTTGCCATCCACTTGTCCGTCTTCCCAACAGCATGTCTCCCGATGTGCCGTGGAAGCTGTGTACAAAGGCATCTTCCCACCAGGCTTAGGTGAGAAGCAGTCTCTCATTTCTCACATTAATACCTCACAGCGCCTCATACATAGTAACAACTGAAACAATATACTGATTTAAAGTGCATATATGTACTAAAACCAGGTAATCAACTAGACTACTCAGAACTTAGCTAGTAAATACTGCATAATCTGATTAAGTTTTATTTAAAAAACTATTACATGCATTTTAAGCTCTGGATGACAATTATATTTCAAAATATCTTTTATATGAGAGTGAACCTCTTCTCTTTGTGAGACTGTCTCCTTATATAGTCCAGGCTGGCCTCAAACTCTCAACCCTCCAGCCTCAAACTTCTAAATAGCAGAAGTTGACTACATCTGAGCCTTTGTTTTCAAGTTGGCCTTAAACTCCTGGGCTCAGTGATCCTCCTTGCCTCACCATATGAGAGGAGCTGAAAAGTAGTACAGGAAGTGACACCATACTGGGCTCTTTTTCTTATTTTGGAGGTGGGGTTGGGAGTGCTGAGGATAGGGGACAGAGCTCATTTGGTAAAATGTTTGCCAAGCATTCAAAAAGCTCTGGATTTGATCTTCAGCACTTTAGGAGTTGAGGCTGGAGGATCAGAGGTTTAACGTCATCCTCAGACAGTATGTTTGAAACCAGCAGGCCTATGTCTCTCCCCTACCCAACCTCCAAAAAGAAAGAGTCTCTACTTTGCAAATGAGCTACATCCCAAGTAATTTTTTAATGCGCAACGAAACAGAAAACGATTGGTTTCACTGTGTGTAAAAAAACCAGAAGTACATAATGTTGGTCTAGAGACTATAAAGTGATTGGGTGCTAACACAGGTAAGATGTTTGCTAACATGAAAACAACATCTCCCTGGATGTCTATCAGCAAGCAGGCCACCTCGCTCTTGTAGTGTATGGCCACCGTCACTGGCTACAAAAGGCTGGGGCCTGTTTCTTAGTTGTTGCACTAACCTTCCCATTGCTGGCATAAAGCACCTGACCAAAAGCATCTGAAAGGAGGAAAAGTTTTTTTAAATTCTGGCTTGAGGGAAAACATCGCATGAGCAGAGGCTAGACATCACCCCTTGGCCAACAGCAGCAGGAGAGTGAGCAGAACTAACACTGGCAAGCTAGGGTTAATAAACCTTAAGGTCCACCCCCAGCAACCCTACCTCAAAAAAAAAACAAAAACAAAAACAGCAGCAACAACAACAAAAAACACATAAAGTTTATGGGGGACATCTGACTCAAAGCACCACATTCCACCCCAAGCCCCGATAAACTGATGACCATCCATGAATGTATTCAATCCAACTTTAAAAGTCCCCATTGTTTTTCCAACACAAATACTGTTCAAGCATCCCCATGGTCCAAGGTCTCTCCACTGTGAGTTGTACAACCAAAAACACGTAATAGCCAAGTAAACATCTACCCTGCAAAAGATGGCACTGCAAAGGAAGACTGAACCAGTGGAAGATCTAAAACACTCAGGGCAAACATCAGATCATGTAGCTCCAGGTGTGATTTCTATAGCCACTGTCTGGGGTTCTACTTCAGCCCCTCCAGTTAGGATGCTTAAAGCCTGGGGGAACAATCCATCCTGCCCCAGGAGCTTTCCTCTGCATCCACCCCATAGTCCTGGCATCTCCTGAGGTCTTCAATGCAACAACCCATGGTTCATGCTCATGGCTCCATTGGACCATTAGACACGGGGACCCCAACAACCCTGCCTCACATTATCCAGTGGCCATTTCCAAAAACCAAACCATGTTGTAAATCCAATGACATTTTTTCCTTGCATTTGTTATATTCTCATAGTTCCAGTGGGCCACCAAGTTTATTAGTCCAGGGAGGGGGGATAAGGTCAACTTTGAAGAGCAGGAAACCTCCTTCAGCATTCAGGCCACCTATTTTCAAAGAAGTCCCCATTCTTCCTGCTGCCCCAATGCAGAACACCTCACCCAATCTCAATGGTGGTAATCTCTCAAACAATTGCAGTTGAAAGGGCGTGGTCTTTAGCCTGAAACTTTCATTTCTTTCTGTGCCATACATATCCTTCTGCTCACACCAGTCCATTTCTTCTAAATTAACCCTGCTCAAGTCATTAGGAAGTGCACAGGAAGAGTACAGCTAGCCTCTCATAACAACTATCTCTGGTTCAGTCAGAACAAAGCTCTTTCCTCCCCTCATAAGCCAAACACTACAGTCCATAGTTCTTACTGCTTTTAAGTCTTTCAACTCTGGCCAAAATGGTTCATCAAATTCTGCCTCAGGCACTGCAAGGCATCTCTTAAACCAAGATTTCAGATCCTTCCACATTGCTCTAGCAAATCAGTTCCAAAAGGCCAAAGGCACAGTCAGGTTTCTATCAGCTGTGATCCCACTCCTCTGGTACCAATTTCCTGGTGCAGTTACCTTTCCCTTGCCTGGACAAAGCACCCCACCAAAAGCAGCTGATGGAAGTTAAGTATTTATTTTGGTTTATAGTCTTGAGAGACAGCTTCATGATGACAGGAGAAAGCATGGCATGAGCAGAGACTGGACATCACCCCCTGGCCAACAGCAGTAGGAGAGTGGCAAGCTCGGGCTAATAACCCTCAAGGTCCACCCCCAGCATCACACCCCAGCAAGGCTCCACCTTCCAAATTGCCACCAACTGCTGGGGAGCAAGCATTGAGAACACATAAACTGAGGGGGGGGGGAGCATGACTTTAATTCCAGGCAGAGGACCACTGTGAGTTCAAGGCCATCCCGAGACTACATAGTGAATTCCAAGTCAGCCTGGGCTAGAGCAAAACCCTACCTGGGGTGGGGGTGGGGGGAGATGGCTTAAGCATTAAAGGCACTTGCTTGCCAAGCCTGCCGGCCTGAGTTCAATTCCCAGTACCCACATAAAGTCAGACATACAAATTGCTCGCTGCAGCAGGAGACTCTGGAATGCTCATTCTATGTATCTGTCTGTCTCTCCTTCAAATTTTTTTTTCTTTTTTTGGCTTTTCGAGGTAGGGTCTCACACTAGTCTGGGCTGACCTGGAATTCACTATGTAGTCTCAGGATGGCCTTGAACTCACAGCAATTCTCCTACCTCTACCTCTGCTGGGATTAAAGGCGTGCGCCACCACGCCTGGCTTTCAAATATTTATTTTTTAAAGAACACATAAATTTAAGGGGACGCCGGATTCAAAACACCATCGCCCTCTTCTACCCCAATCTACTTGGTGTTACTTTGTGAGGTACTGGAGAGAGAAGGTTCAGTCCACATGGACCCTTTCTGTTCTCCTGGTGATTCCAGTCCCTCAACTCTGTGACAGAAGTAGGCAAACCACAGCCCCTTGGGCCAATCATGGCCATCACCAGTTCTCCTACAACCCAAAAGCTAAGAATGGCTTTTCCATTTTTAAATGGAGGTGGTAATGGGTTTCAATTTCATGACACATGAAAATTATATAAAATTCAAATGTCAGTGTTCGTAAATAAGGTTTTAGTTGGAGCATGACCGTATTCATTTCAAATGACAAGTGCAGAGCTGACAGACCTCACAGTTGGCTAAGGCCTCAATGTTTACCTCCCTGGCTCTTTGCTTCAGAAAGCTGACCTGGCCCAGGGCGTTTCTCTATGCTCCTAGTTGCCTGTCTTTTCTTCCTCTGAGGCCGTTGACTGCTTCACAAGGCTGAGCCTACAATCCTGACAGGTGTCCATCTTGGGGCTGTGCGGTCCAAAGTCACATCAATAGACTCATATACTATGGAAGACAGTAACAAGTGACTTGTGCAAAGAAGGCCCTGCAAAGGAAGCCAGGAGCAAGGACACTAGAGCAGCACAGATCTGACCTTTCTGCAGGACTAGTCCAGTCCTAGGTCACACTACTGAGAGGAAAACAAACAAACAGAAACCAAGAACTTCAGAGATTTTGTTTGGCAGATGATTAAAAGAGCTTAAGAACCAGTTCATCGACAAAATGCTGGGTCTTGCGTAGTGTGGAATGCCTGTAACTCCAGCACCTGAGAGGCAGGTGCAAGAGGATGTCTGCAGATTAGGCCAGTCTGGTCTACGTAAGGTGAATTTGGGCCAGCCAGGGACACATATCAAGACCCCCATTCACAAAACCTTAACAAAAGGCTAGAAGAAACAGGGGTTGGCTGCCTCAAAGAAAAGATGAGAGGTCACTGGTTTCAAACTCTAAGTGTGCTCATAGGTCAAACTCCTACTCACGAAAATAAAGGCCACTTGAAAGAATATTCTATAAAATGATGTGATTCTGAGACTATCATTACTGCCCTGGGCCATAAATTATTTAGCCCCTTAAAATTAATCTCTTATCAAACATTGTACTCTTAAGTGCTCAATGGATGTATTCAGGAATGTGCCCCTTCCAGAGACATCTGGTGTTGATATAAATTACCAAGAAAGGTGCTCCAAGTTTCAAGAAAAGTCAAGGAACTAGAGGGTAATAGAAATTTTATAAAAGTACACCATTCACAGGACTAAACAGGTTAATTTACAGAAAATAAGTTACACTAAAGGGTAGGTACTACATGGAAGAGCTCTTAATTTACTTTAACAGAACATTTTCTAGGCTTCATACAGTTCAATTAGAATATTTAGTCTGGAACTATCTAGATGCTTCCTTAAGGCAAAGAGCACTGCTCTCAAACACCCTTCTCTCTTCCCAGGCTGTGGTCTGCAATTTTAACTCTACCAGCTCCTGCAGTAAGAGCCTGCGGCCTTTGCTAACTTTCATTTTGTCTTGAAGGTGGTCGGTCAATGGACAAAAAAAAAAAAAAAAAAAAAAAACAACTTAAAATAAGACTTCAAGTCTCAAAATGAAATTTGATTGCATCCTAATCACAATGTTTTCAAAGGACAGAAATAAGGGACACATTTCCTTTAAGCAGATGAAACAGGTAGTACTTTCAGATATTTTCCTGCCTTCCTTTCGGTAAGGTTAAACTAAATTAAGTGCCCTACAATTTCAAAATGTGCAACCCTTGAACTTTCCATAAGTGCTCTGGGGAAAAAAAAAACGGTCTCTTTCCTACCAGTTTTTGTTAACTTTTAAAAATACAGAATTTTGGGGGCGCAAAATGTGCTGAGGCCATCTCGACCTTGCAATTATTAGAAACGCAAAATTTGGAACTGGCTCTCTGTATCAGTTCGTCACTCTGAATGTTTTCAACCTTGGAATTCCGGAGGTCCATATTTTCCCCCAAGAAATGCTCACAAGCGTCTGACTCAACTCTCCACTCCCACCTCACCTATAAAGGATTTTAAAAAATCTCAAGTACACAATACTTTTCGAGCCGCTTCTGCAATCTCGCCTTAACCTTACAAGAAGAGATAAAAACTTTCCTCCAAGTCTGTTCCTACTTTTCAATTTTTTTTTTAAAATTTCAAAACCTGCAGTGGAACAAAGACAACACAGCCCCCTTCCCCCCCTTGTCTAAGACCATATGGTAGTTCATAAGTTCAAGTTAAACTTATTTTTTTTTCCACAGTATCCAGATCACTGTGTCTTTGTGCCCGGGGACTGGACGGCCTCTGCTTCTGTGCAACTGTACCCGGGCATGTTTTCCCATCCCGGCACCCCGACCACGATGGGGGTTCACCGCGGCCATCTACCTAGACCCGGGGATCGGCGGGCGGCGCACGGCGCTCCAGGCCGGGTCGGGCGGGATCCACCCGGGGATCGGAGTCACCCGAGCCCCGGGACGCGCCGAGGCCTAGCCGCGAGGCCGAGCGGAGCTTCCCGGGAGCGGCCGGCCGTGGGCCTCGGGCCGAGCGGGGAGCCCGGCGATCGCCTCCCGGCCCGGCGGACGCGGGGTGCGGGTCCCCGGCGGGCGGGCGGGCGGGCCGGCCGGTGCCCCCCAACCACCACCACCACGCCGCGGAGCCGGGCCCTCGCTTCCGGCGGCGGCGGTAGGCCTCACGGGAGCCCGCGGCTCCGGGGCCCGGGCCTCGGCGTCCGGTACGCGTCCCGAGGGCCCGGGGCTCCCGCCGGTAACGGGCCCCGCGGCCGGCCGGCCCTCCCGCCGGCCTCCCGTCCCCTCCCCCGCCCCATGACGGTGCAAAGCCTCCGGCCGCCCCGCCTCCGGCACCAGGCCCGGCTCCGGGCCGCGGCGGCCACGCCGCCCCGAGTCCCCGGCGCTTCCCCGGCGCCGCGTCCGCCGGCGCCCCGGGCTCGGCTTCCCGGGGCCCTCGGGGGCGGCCGAGCCGAGCGAGGCCCGGCGGGCGGCGGGGACGGACGGCGGCGGCGGCGGCGGCTCACCTTCATGTCGGGACATCCTAGTTCAGACGGCGGCGGCGAGGCCCCTCCCGGGCTCCGGCTGCACAGCGTCCCCTCCCCGCGGGGTCCCGGCGCCCGCCCGCCCGCCTGCCTGGCCCGCCCTCCCCTCCCGCCCGCCCGCCTGCCTGGCCCGCCCGGACGGACGGACGGACGGACGGACAGACGGACGACTCCCACACTCGGCTCCCGGGCTCGGCGGCGGCGGCGGCGGGGGCGGGGCGGGGCGGGCAGGCCGGGAGCGTTCCCGCGGCGGCGGCGGCGGCGGCGGCGG
>PVHP010054796.1:0-10355 GCA_004024765.1 Zapus hudsonius | reverse complement strand
ACACCCATACTCTCTCTATCTCAAATAAATAAATAAAAATATTTTAAAAGGCAGGCATAGTGGCACATGCCTTTAATCCCAGCACTTGGGAGGCAAAGGTTGGAGGATTGCTATGAATTCAAGGCCAGCCTGAGACTACATAGTAAATTCCAGGTCAGCCTGGGCTACAGTGAGGCCCTATTTCAAGGAAAAAAAAAAAAAACACTTTTTTAAGAGAAATGGAGATCAAACGTTAGTTTTAAACTGTTAGAGGGAGGAGGGATATTTTGTCACACAGCAACAGCTCACTAATACACAAAGGTACTTGGAGTCAAATCCCACCAGCCCTGCACGGTCTGACACTACATGTCTTTCCCTTCCCACTTGTGACATTCCCCCCCCCTTTTTTTTCCAGGTAGGGTCTCACTCTAGCCCAGGCTGACCAGGAATTCACTCTGTAGTCTCAGGGTGGCCTCAAACTCATGGCAATCCTCCTACCTCTGCCTCCCGAGTGCTGGGATTAAAGGCGTGGGCCAACACCCTTAGCCACTTGTGACCCTTTTACTGTGGTCACTCTACTCCTGCTACTCCGGTCTTCCTGCATGCCTGCCTGGACTGTCCCCACCCTCAGCTTTTGCCATGATTAGTGATGCTGGGCATTTGGATTTTCTCTGTCCAAATGTATCTCCTCCACGATCTTCCCTGACATCCCAGCTTTCCTCAGACCCGATGCTTCCTGTGCTTTCTTTCCATCAAATCATCCTGATGAGGCCTTCACTAGCCTGTGTATTTTATATTTATTTATTTGCAAGCAGAGAGAGAGAGAGAGAGAGAGAGAGAGAGAGAGAGAGAGAGAGAGAGAGAGAGAGAGAGAGCATGCCTGAGCCTCTAGCCACTGCCACTCCAGATGCAAGCACCACCACTTTGTGCATCTGGCTTTATGTGGTGTCTAGTCAGCTACACGCCGCTGGGATGACTCTCCAAACCAGGCACAGTTATGGGAGGAAAGAATTTATTGAAGCTGCAGATCCAGGGGAAGTTCCATAATGGTGAAAGAGGCTGGCCCCCTTCCACAGGTCCAAGCAGAGAGAGAAAAACCCATCACCAACATTACACACATCCAACAGCACACAGGCAAGGGGGAGAGAGAGAGAGATTTCCCCCCTTTATAGAGCCAGCATGGGACATAGGAAGGAGCCCAAGAAGATCTAGCCAGGGTTTATGGCAGCACAGGGCTTTCCTGGTGGTCTGTAAGTCAGGTTCATACTGTTACCAAGAACAGGTAGAGTTGGAGCTCAAAGCACCGGTCCTTGACCGTCAGCCTGCAATCAAAGCCAACATTCCTAGGCTGCTTCTCATCTGCTAGCAGGGCCATCTCTCTGGTCTCTGATGTCGCATCTGTACAGTGAGGTCTTCGTCTCTACCTCACCAGTGGCTGTACTGAGTGAGGCCCTGGAGGGGTCTTCATCCTGGAGGCCGGAGCATGCTCATTCCCACACCGCCAGCACACTGCCTCTCTGGCATGCACGATCAGTACTCCAAAGGCTGAGCTGGATCCCTGGGAGACAAAGATAACAGTCTCCACTCGGGTGACTCACCGTCCCCTTGAGCAGACAAGACATGCGCAATAGCAGAGGTCAAAAAAACCGCTCAGTGTCACCACTGACTACAATTGCCAGCCGAGCACCACCACGGCAGCCTCATAAATGTCATTGGTGTTGACAGAAGCCCGGGCTGCCTGGGCTGGAGAGACCACCACCAGGAGGGAGAAAGGGACATCACCCCTGACTGTGTTTCCCAAATGGAGCACCCGGCCACGTGGCTTCATGCTTCTGTACCCTAGCACACAGGGTCCCTCTGCCAGCTCATCTGGCAGGCTCCTGGAGATATCATGCATTCTTTGTGTGGCCTTGACCTTCCTGGGACAGCCAGGACTTTTCTCCTCTGTATCTCCTGGAATCCAGGCCTCTAGGACTATCCTTTGTGTGAGGCTTGTGGTGTTTATTGATGAAATGTTTATCTCTGCTTCTGGATGCTTACAGAGCTCTGGGGTGAGATGAGAGAGGCCCCTATGAGCAAGGACAGCAGGAAAAGGTCCTTGTGAGTGAAGGTGACAGTGTCCTCTCTGTCCTTCCATCCTGGAACCCTGCAGAACGCTGAGCTGATGCTCTGTGCATCTTTGCCGAATGAATGAACGCGTTGTTCGCCTGTAGGAACAAACGAGTGTGCTGTCTGGAATGGTAATTGGACCAAGTACTTGAACTGAATGGCTTTAGAAAGCTCCTGCTGAGCTATCTGATGGCCCCACCAACCCTCCACCGCTGCGTGGCCTTGTGACCGCCCCTCCTTGTTCACAGCCTCCCCTGACAGTTAGCAGCCGTGACCCCTCGTGTTCTACCTTGCTGCACCCAGAGCCAAAGGCAGGGTCAGGCCTTGGTCATCCTGCCTCAGAGGGCCATGAACATCTCAGCTTGACACAGCTGATGGACCCCCGCAGCTCCTACGTGAGGTGTCATACCTGGATGTCTCCTGGTGGGTGCTGATTGGAGATAGGGCTTGCTTGGAGGTCGGCCTCAGAGATGGAAGGTTCAAAGTTTGTTTTTTTTGTTGTTGTTTTAGTTTTTCGAGGTAGGGTCTCGCTCTAGTCCAGGCTGACCTGGAATTCACTATGTAGTCTCAGGATGGCCTCCTACCTCTGCCTCCCAAGTGCTGGGATTAAAGGCGTGCCCCACCACACCCGGCTATTTTTTTAAAATATTTTATTTATTCATTTTCAAGCAGAGAGAGAGAGAGAGAGAGAGAGAGAGAGAGAGAGAGAGAGAGAGAGAGAGAGAGAGAGAGAGCACCAGGGCCACCACCTTGTGGGTCTGGCTCATGTGGATATGGGGAATTGAACCTGAGGCCTTAGGCACTGGAGGCAAGTGCCTTAACCACTGGGCAATCTCTCCAGCCCCCTTTTTTTTTTAAATGTGTGTATGTGTAGGTGTCATGGTTTGATACAAGTATCCCCCACAAACAAATGAATGTGTTCTGATAGATCAATCCTCAGCTGATGGTAGTTTGGGTTTTACAACCTCGATGAAGCTGTGTTGTTGGGGGTGGGCTTATGGGGTTATAAGCCAGCTCCCCCTTGCCAGTATTTGGCACACCTTCCTTCTGCTGTTTGCAGTGCTGTGGCAGAGGTGATATCCACCCTCTGCTCATGCCATCGTTTTCCCTGCCAGGATGGAGTCTCCCCTCGAGTCCGAGTCCGTAAGCCAAATAAACCCATTCCTCCACAAGCCACTTTTGTTTGGGTTCTTTCTGCGCAGCAACTAGAAAGCTGACCGCAACAGTAGGTGTACCACAGTGGGTGTGAAGGTCAAAGGACAACTTTGAGGTGACTGTCCTTTCCTTCTTTTTGGACAGGATTTCCCTTACTCTTGTTGTCTCTACCTGTGGGCTAGTCTAACTGGCCCATAAATTCCATATTCTTCTGACTCTGAATCTCATTGCTGGAGGATCACAAAGGCATGTGCCCCCTTGTAACCAGCTTTGCATAGGTGCTATGGAATTAAACTCGGGCCAATAGGCTTATAAGCCAAAGCCCTTAGTCACTGACCCATCTCCCCAGCCATCAAGTTTGAAAGTTTGAAATCTTGGACGCGCCACTCCTACTTGTCTGCTGAGCAGTGTTAAAGCTGTTGCTAGCTTTCCTGTCCCCGACCCACTCGCAGAGAGGTGCACGCCCACGTGCCCACCTCTCCCGTCCAGGTGTGTCTTTCTGAGAGATCAGATTAGAAAGATGACAAAACTGAAGGGAAGAATACAAAGCCATCAGAATACTTTCTAGTAAAGTCAGGGGGAGGCACACATCAGCTATTTTCATGTGAATTTGTATGTGATTTGCATACATTTCCCAGAGCCACATAGTGAGTTCAAGAAACAGACAATCCTGAGTAAAGCCACTTCATCTATGGTAGCCAGTGGCAGAAGCTGGTGCATTACCCTCTGTTCCAGTCACCTTCTTGCTGCTGGGACAAAACACCCGACCAGAAGCAGCCTATGGGAGGAAAGGGTTTATTTCAGCTTGTGGTTTCAACTGTAATAGAGGCTGGGTGGCACCTCTTGTCACATCAGCTTGGAAGTGACAGCAGAGTGAAGCCAGTGGGGCTGGGTGAATAAGCCTCAAGGTGCACCTTCAATGACACACCTCCTCCAGCAAGGCTCCACCTCCCAAATTGCCACCAGCTCAGGATCAAGTATCCAAAACACATAAGCTTGAGGGGAACATTTTTAAAAAAAATTATTAAGTCATTACAGTTATTCTGAAGTCATAGATCAAGGAAGGGGGGAATGGATGCACCCATATGGCTGAAAGCCCATCTAGGAACAATCTATGGTTTCTGGATGCACCGTTATCCAAAGAAGTAAGATTTCTTAATAGAGCAAATTAATTTTATAGTAAGGCATAAGAGATCTCTCCAAAGTTTAATAAGCCTCAAGCTATTACTGGTATGTTGATTCCCAGGTTTTCATGATTGTAAAAGGCAAGGGTAGGCTACAAATAGCCAGAGCCAGTGAGCTATTGCTCTATCTTCCTCTGGTCTGTTTATAATGGAATATTGCCTTGTTTCCTCCAAGGACAGTGCACCTTCTTGTTGGCCAAAACATCCAGGCCCAGCCTTTCTTCCTCTACACATATATACAATATCCTCCCCTTAAATCCCCCCCTCTCCTGAGGGGAACATTTTATTTTATTTTATCTTATTTATTTTTGAGGTAGGGTCTTGCTTTAGCCCAGGGTGGGCTTGAACTCACAGTGATACTCCTACCTCTGCCTCCCCAGTGCTGGGATTAAAGGCGTGCGCCACCACGCCTGGCAATGGGAACCCTTTAAACCACCACACTTTTAAAATATTTTATTTATTCATTTTCAAGCAGAGAGATACAGAGAGAGAGAAAGAGAGAGAGATTGAGAGAGAGAGAGAGATTGAGAGATTGAGAGAGAGAGCACCAGGGCCACCACCTTGTGGGTCTGGCTTATGTGGGTCCTGGGGAATTGAACCCGGGGGCCTTAGGCACTGGAGGCAAGTGCCTTAACTGCTGAGCCATCTCCCCAGCCCTAAACCACCACACTTTTTATGCAGCCAGGACTTCTAACTTGAAGGCCTGATCTGATAGGAAATCATGTTTGTATTTCTGAAGACCCCAAAGGCTACAGAAAAATTGACGCAGTACTAATAGTAGCTGTAATCATAATGAATCTTACGTGGTTCAGGCACTCCTGTCAGCTGTAAACAGAGGAGCAGATGGAGGCCTGCTGGGTTAAGTCCACACAGCTTGAAAGGGCTTCAAATTCGGAGTTCCAACTCTCTTCATTTCTATAGTGTTTTCTGAGCACGTGCCATGAAGCTGTGAATGAAGACGACGACGTCTCCATTGTCCCCTGTGGCATCAGGAAGAGTGAGGTTGGACTGTAGGACCAAAAGAGCCGAGGCTGGTAAAGATCTCAGAAATGGCACCCTTGGCTCAAGGGGCATCCCAGGCTTGGGCAGCCCTGCTGGCATTCACACAGACACGCAGAGCAGCCACACCCTTCCGCCTGATCTGTCCCCCTGGGGACAGGATGTGGGAGGGCAGAGAGGGACACCCAGTGTACCAAAGCCCAGCTGGGAGAGGACCCTGCCATCCCTTTCCTTCCTGGGAGCGCAAACTGAGATCCACAGCCCTGTCCAGTGTCCAGAGGGCCTAAGGAAAGTTTGGTCAAGGTCAAGGGCTAAGATGGATGTGGACTTAGGCAGGAAACAGACTGTCGCAATGGTGAGGGGATGCTGTTGGACTGTGTCAGGAAGTCAAATGTGTGATGAAGAAAAGTCAACCGGAGAGAGTAGTGGGATTGCATTTTCAAAGTCTTCAATTCTTGGGCTGGAGAGATGGCTCAGCAGTTAAGGTGCTTGCTTGCAAAGCCTGACAGCCTGGGTTTGATTCCCCGGAACCCATGTAAAGCCAGTTGCCCAAAAAGGTGCATGTGTCTGGTGTTTGTTTGCAGTGGCAGGAGGCCCTGGTGTACCCATCTGTTCTCCCTCTCTCTCTCTCCCCTCCTCTCTCTCTCCCCTCCCCTCTCTCCTTGCAGATAAATAAATAAATCTTTTTAAAAGTCCTCAGCTTTTAGTGCTGTCCTCGACTGACCCCAATCACTCATTTTCACAGTGAAGATCGGGGAGGCTTGGGAGAGCCTCTGGCACTTCTGCAACTCAGTGAGGTCAGCTTACATCCAGCTGAGTAGCCAGGTGCTCTGGCCAAGCAAGACTTTAGTAGCCTTGACCTTCATGGAGTCTCTTGCATCTTTCAGTGAGGTATTTCGTGTACCTGTCCTTTTGTTCTCGTTTTTAAAATCTTTTAAAGGAGCTAGGGCAAATGTTTTGACGTGAGGAGAACTTGAGACTTAGAAATAATCAATTCAGTTTAAAATCTATTGTAGGCCTGGGGAGATGGCTCAGTGCTTACTTCACAAGCAGCCTGTGGAGACAGCTCCGTGGGTGAGCTGCTTGCTGCACAGGCATGGAGACCTAAGGCTTGGGCCTCCTCATGCAGTGCAGGCCTGTCATCCCAGCATTGGGGTGGGGGACAGAGACAGGAGGATCCTGGGGCTCACTGGCTGAATCAGTGAGTTCCAGGTTCGGTGAGAAACCTGTCTCAAAAAATAGTGTGGAGCAAGGCTAGCCTGGGAGAGAGAGAGGTGCTCCCTCAAAAAGGGGGGATGGCTCAGTGGTTAAGGCGCTGGCCTGCAAAACCTAAATAAAGACTCCTTGGTTTGATTCCCCAGTTCCCACGTAAAGCCAGATGCACAAAGTGGCGCATGCATCTGGAGTTGGTTTGCTGGAGGCCCATTCTCTCTCTCTCTCTCTCTCTCTCTCTCTCTCTCTCTCTCTCTCTTCTTCTTCTTCTTCTTCTTCTTCTTCTTCTTCTTCTCTTTCTGTTTGCAAATAAATAAGTAAATTATATATATATGTATATATGTATGTATGTATTTTGGTTTTTCGAGGTAGGGTCTCACTCTAGCCCAGGCTGACCTGGAATTCACTCTGTAGTCTCAGGGTGGCCTTGAACTCATGGTGATCCTCCTACCTCTGCCTCCCGAGTGCTGGGATTAAAGGCGTGTGCCACCACGCCCGGCTAGTAAATTATATTTTTAAAAAGCAAAAATCAAAGCAACAAACCAAACAGAAGAAACCGAAGCTTAAAGCAAGTCTTCCAGGAGTTGAAACACACACACATCTTTGAACCCAACACCCAGATCAAGGCAGGAGGCTTTCTGTGAGTTCAAGGCCAGCTCTGGCTAGAGTGTGAGATCCTGTCTCAAAATACAAAATAAAAACCGACAAAGTCTACTGTGGAATACTTTTCTGAGAACATCTCTATCCTTCCTTTGGCTGTTGTTTTGGAGGCAGCCTCAGGTCCACCAAGCTAGCCTTGACCTCACTATGTAGCTAAGGATGACCTTGAACCCCTGCTCCCCCGTGTTGGGATTACTGACCTGTGCCACCAGGCCCGGCTTGGCTTCTCATATGTTCAAACAGTTCTACTATTCTCTTTGCTTTGCAGACATGACACTTATGAAGCCGAGCATGAATGGGATGGAGATGCCATTCTTCAACACTCTCAACGAGCCGGGCATGGTGATACACATCTTTAGTCCCAGCACTAGGGAGGCTGAGGTAGGAGGACCACTGTAAGTTCAAGGCCAGCCTGAGACTACATAGTGAGTTTGTTCCAGGTCTGCCTGGGCTAGAGCCAGATCCTACCTGGAAAAACCACATGATAAAAAAATAAAAATACAATAAACAAAGAAAGCCTGGTTCTGGGAAATGACCTGGGCTTCCAGATTCCTAGTTCACCTGAGCCTTTGACCTTGTGTGGCTGGGATGCAGCAGTGGGTCCAGAGCTCTAGTCACAGGGCCGTGATTCCCCAGAGGGGTCTCTGAGCTGACTCCAGCATATGGACTCCAATACTGAAGCTCGAGTGCCTCCCCTGGGCAAGCCTGATGCCCACCGTGAGAGGGGACTGGACAGGAGCCTGCTCTGCACTGGGAGGGTCCCCTGTTGTAGTTATGGCTTCTCATTGTGGGATAAAGCAGCTGATGGGAGGAAAGGTTTCATTTTGGTTTACAGTCCTGAGGGGGAAGCTTCATGATGGCCGGGGAAAGATGGTAGAGCAGAGGATGGGCAACACCCCTTGCCAACGTGAGGAAGACAGCAGCAGCAGGAGAGGGAGCCAACTAACACTGGCAAGCTAGGGGCTAAAAAACCTCATGTTTCACCCGCAGTGACACACCTCCTCCAGCAAGGCTCCCCCTCCCAAAGTCCCATCAGTTGGGGACCAAGCATTCAGGACACATGAGCTGATGGGAGACATCTGATTCAAAGGAGCACAGTACCTTATATTCCCCGAGTCAGGGTTCCTGGCTGTCCTCTGAAAGAAGAGACATTACTGGAGGTGTGGCGTAGAGGATGATAATGGGGCTCTGTGGGGACTGGAAGATGGTAACACCTGAATGGAGAGTGGCTTCCAGCAGATTCTCACAGAATTTCAAGGCAGGGATGTGCTGGGCATGGAGCTCAGTTGGTCCAGTGCTTGCCTCGCATGCATAAGACCCTGGGTTCAATCCCCAGCACCGCATAAAACTGGTAGAGGCAGAAGGCTAAGGAGTTCAGAGTCATCCATGGCTATGTAAGAGTTTGAAGACAGCTTGGGCTACAGAAGACCCTAGTGCAAATTTAAAAAAAAAAACAAAGTAATATAAAATAATAAAAACAGTTTTAGTCTTGGTAGTGCACACCTTTAATCCCAGCACTTGGGAGACAGAGGTAGGAGGATCGCCCTGAGTTCAAGGCTAGCCTGAGACTTCATAGTGAATTTCAGGTCAGCTTGGAATAGAGCAAGACCCTACTTCAAAAAAAAACAAAAAAAAAGTTTTAAACTTTTTATTTGCAAGCAGAGAGAGAGAGAGAGAGAGAGAGAGAGAGAGAGAGAGAGAGAGAGAGAGAGAGAGAAATAGGAGAGAAACGGCATGCCAGGGCCTTCCTTCTGCCACTGCAAACAAACTCCAGATGCATGTGCCACTTTGTGCATCTGGCTTTCTATGAGTGCTGGGAATTGAACCAGGCCATCAGGCTGTCTTTTAACTGTCGAGCCCCCAAAATGTTATTTTGTTGTTGTTGATATTGTTGTTGTTATTTTGGAATTCACTATGTGGTCTCAGGGTGGCCTTGAATTTGCAGCGATCCTCAAACCTCTGCCTCCTGAGTGCTGGGATTAAAGATGTGTGCCACCATGCCCAGCTTCAAAAACATCTTTTATTTATTTATTTTTGGTTTTTCGAGGTAAGGTCTCACTCTAGTCCAGGCTGACCTGGAATTCACTATGTAGTCTCAGGGTGACCTTGAACTCACGGCAATCCTCCTACCTCTGACTCCCAAATGCTGGGATTAAAGGCATGCGCCACCACATCCGGCCAAAAACATCTTTTAAAGGTAAGCATACTGGGGGCTGCGGAAGTCGTTCAGTGGGTAATTGTAGCATTAAGAGACCCTGTTGCACACACACACACACACACACACACACACACACACACAAATAAATAACAACAAAAGGCAGGGTCACTATCACCCTACACTCCTGGGAATCTGCCAAGGGAAAGAGAAACATAAACTTAGACATCTAGGCTATCCCCCACAGCAGCATGGCACAGGCTAGCCCTCACCTGGAAACAATCCAGTTGTTCTTCAAATGATGAATGGACGAAACAAAATGTGGTTTGTTCACACAAGGGAAAACTCTTTGTAATAAACAAAGAATAAACGTGGGATGTATGTTACAACACAGATGATGTCAAAGCATCGTGGAAGTGGAAGAAGCCACTCAGGGATGACCCTATGGTGCGATTCCATCCATGTAAACTGTTCAGAGACAGAAGGCAGAGCTGGGTGGGGTTGGGCGGTGGGAGCTGGCTAACTGCACATGAACTTCAGGGGACTTTTGAAGGTGATGGAACTATTCTAAAGCTGAGGTGTGGAGATGGAAACACAGCTATGTACATTTACTTTAAATTGCTGAGTTGAGCTGGGCATGGTGGTTCGCACCTGTGATCCCAAAACTCAGGAAGCTGAGGCAGGAAGGTTGTAAATGTAAGCTCAGCCTGGGCTCTACCTGTGAGAATGCATCCCCAAAAGCAAACCAACCAGGGGCTAGGGAGATGATTTGGTGGTTAAAGGTGCTTGCTTGCAAAGCCTCTTGGCCCAGGGTTCAATTCCCTAACCACCCGTATAAAGCCAGATGCACAAGTGACCCGTGTGTCTGGAGTTTCTTTTATTTTTTTTAGACCCTGGTATGC
>PVHP010054795.1:0-10264 GCA_004024765.1 Zapus hudsonius | reverse complement strand
CCTGTGTATCTGAATAAACCTCTTGCTGTTTGCATCCGCAGAAGTGGTCTCTCGCTGTTCCTTGGGAGGGTCTCCGCAGATTAAAGGACATCTCAAAGTGAGGGTCTTTCATTTGGGGGCTCGTCCGGGATCTGGAGACCCCCGCCCAGGGACCACCGACCCACGAACGGGAGGTAAGCTGGCCAGCCATTGTTCTATGAGAATTCTGTGTCTCTGTGTTGGCGCTTGCGCTCGTACGACCCGGCCGTGTCGCTCTGTATTTGGCGGACCGTGGAGGGTCTCCGCAGATTAAAGGACATCTCAAAGTGAGGGTCTTTCATACTTATGTTTTTTTTTTTTTTTTTACTTTTTGAGATATACATTGGTCGATTTCTTCTAATACAAAAAAAAAACAAAATTGATTCAGGAAAACAATTAACATTTTTTTCGGCAAATAGTGAAGACATGAAGTTCAAGAGAAGAATTTGAAGCTATTGGGTTATATAACATAATTGCTTTGTTCACATATCCCTCCCTTAAATATTAACCTTTTTTGAGAGGACAGGGCTCTTGAGTACTCATTGACAGGATTACAGTATTAAACATGGGAATTCAAAGAGTCAACAACTGCTTCCCAGGGTTTCCACAAAGATGGGAACCAAACAAACTTGAACAGGAGATGCCCTAAACCATGTGCATATGCTTCTTAATTTTTGTATTGAATGTCATGAGAACATTCTTTGTGACAGAAGCATAAGCTTGAACAAGATTAAGCTTCTGTAGGGATCCAACATTGTGACTTCTCATTTGCTATAGTCTTCCTCTTCATCTTTTATTGAGGATACAGTAAGAAAGCCAGACTTTTCATGCTGCTTCTCTGTGCTATTACAACTAGAACATTTAATAAGTGATTGCCACTCTGAAATAGTATTCTTTTAAACAGTCCCAAACTATATATAGTTTTATATATATATATATATTATATATATATATTATATATATATATAAATGCTCTTATTACATTAATAATTGCACTCATATCTTGCAACATAATTAAGGAAAATCATTTTGTATCAGATTGCAAAGCACATCATTAATACGCTTCCATGATTTGCTGTCAGTGAAATATCATGTCCGATCTATAAATCACCCTGGCTCTTGGCCTATCAACTTTGTGATGGTTTCCTGTAGCATCAGTGTTTTGTTTCCCAGTTATTTCACTGTGGCAGGCAGGACATCTAACTGAATATATTGCTTCGCTGAAGCAGCCAGGACTTTAATTCTGTAGCAGTCCTGTTGCATTACCATCTTTCAGGAGGCCTGTCACTAAGCCATGGCAGGAGGAGACAGGAGTGGAAAGGAACACTGAGGAGGGCAGTTGCATTCCGGTGATTTCCCAAGAGAAGACACACACCAATCTATGGAAGGACTTTGGCTGACAGCAGGAAACATCAGGACAATGCCTCGATTCTCAGCATATTAGGGATGTCTCAGTTCTGCCTTTCTTAGCTTGGCTGAGAACATGCTGACAGACCTGACCTTTCATCAGTGGAATCAGAGAACCCACAGGTTATTTTAGGCTTCACTGGAAAAAATCATGAGCCTCGAAATGTCTAAAAATCTAAGTAAGAGGCCTCATTGTATAGGAAACATGAAAATCCTATTATAATTTCACAAAATAACACATGTGTTATAACATTTTAGTTGATAATTGTATCAGATAAAATGCAAAATTATCTTTAGTCCATGTCAGAGTCAATAAAAAAAAAAGATAAGTTCATTGCTAAGCTCAAGATACGAACCTGTTTCCTCTGATTTGTGCATAGTAGTGATTGATCCTGCCATCGTGGCTGGATCTCAATGTCACTGTTGGGCCCTAGGTGGCCTGCCTGGACATGAAGCGGTCCTCTGTACTCAACCTGGGCTTTTGCACTTCCTTTTCACCCATGCCAACATTTCTCTTTACGTTCATCACTAGTTTTTCCAGGATTATCATTTGCTGGATTTAGCTCTTTTCTTGTGTTTCTGTCTTCCCTGGCGATTGTCCTTTTCTACCTTAAGTATGAGCCTAGTTATTCCTAGTGAAATTAAAAGGTTTTAATTGTCTTTGTGTCTATGATTCATAGAAAACATGCTAAAATATGATGGGTTTTTATGAATTACTTGGATGTCAGCATTAATGATCATTTGCCATTTAGTGTATTTTAGAAGAAGAAAGTCAAGATTCATAACTTTTTGTCCTTTAATTCAACCTTGTTCCTATTCCATAATTTTAAGCTTTTGTCCTTCACAAAATTTCATTTCAAAAATAGTTTTGCCCACATATTAAAAATACATTATTTTTTCCTAAAGTTACCTAAACCGTGGTATGAAGCTTCAATTTGTATTATATTTCAAAGAAGTCTCATGTTGCATACAGTGATGATTAATCATCACCACCAACTTGTTGGATTCTAGATTCACATTGACGACAAATCTCTGGGTAAATCTATGAGTGGATTTCTAGGTGAGGTTAACGAAGATACAAGGACTCCCCCTCATGGCTGGGAGCAGTCTTCCACAGCTTGGTGCCAGCACTGAATAAAAGATGAATGAATTATGAGTAGACATGCTTCTGTTTCCTTCCTATGGACAACATAAATCATCTTCCTTAAGCTGTTTCTTTCTGCATATTTTGTCATAGAAACATAAGCTATTACTAATATGCATACTATTTTCTCATTTGTAGACTTTATTTTTGGTTCTCATTCTAACCCAGGAATTCACCATTCCACTATGCAGCCTTAGGGTGGCCTCTATCTCTCTGTTAGCCTCTCACCTCTGCTCCAGAGTACTGGGATTAAAGGCATGCACCACCATGTCCAGCCCAACCTTTTTAAAATCTGACTACAATCATTCAATCAAACCCACTTATTGAATAAGCCTACCACATATTTTGCAGTTTTTCATTCTCTTTTTTTGCACAGTATTCCTATTGTCACTCCCGTGAACTTGGAAACACACTGTTTTATATCATATCTTTATGTGAATTTCTTCAATTTATATCCTCTCTTGTTACCATTTTTTTCACTGTCAGGACAAAAGTTCCTCTGCACTTTCTACACTCACACACCCTCTTTCCCATCTCTGCTCACTTGAGCCTTCGTGGGTCAGACCTGCCTACAAATGCTATACAGATTATTCAAGTCGCTTAGTGATGTCTGTTTGGTTTGCGACAGGAAATAATTTTCAGTGGGAGTCTCTGAGATCAGCAGAATATAGTGTGTTTCAAGCCACTGGCACTTTCAGACTTTTATTTCACTGTCATCTCTTCTCACCTCTACCTTCCAGGAGCAGGGCTCCTGCCCCAGGTGCAGTCAGTGGCAGACAGAAGTTAAAAATGAACACAGAACTTATAAAAGTGCTTTGTTTGTATCCTCACAAATATACAGCAATACTACTGCTCAAGGGTATAGGATATACTGAGTTTTAGGAATTGTAGTTAGTAGAGAATTTTAGGAACATATAACCAATTTTTCAGGTAACATTTTTTTTTGACTTATGCAAACTGAGCTGCTGGCTTTCCTTTTGGAGAAGACATGGGATGATTCAGAATTGTTTCAGAATCTTTCTAAGGAGGTTTGTATTTCCTGCCTGTATGGGGCCTATATTTGATTCAAGTAAGAAGGATATAATGGTACCTATAAAGATAAAAAAACACACCATGAATTATTTCATTTCTGTTGTATAATCCCAACTTGGATTGTGTGTGTGTGTGTGTGTGTGTGTGTAAAGAACCCCAAACAATAAAATATAAAACTTAAATGCTCAATGTTTTTGTATGCTCTTTGTGAATTTTAGGTCATATGTGAAAAATCACCTACAATATTTGAATAATATCTTTAAACATAGAACTAAATCTTCTTGTTTTCATTGTTTATTAAAATAAATTAATAAAAACAAAACGGCAATACAATTATAACTTATTGTGATAGGGCAATTTATCTTCCCTTGTTTCAATAACAAATTGTTTAAAAATACTAATCCATTTAATTAATTATATTAGAAAACACATACTGTTTAATAAATTTTCCTATGTAATATTTGTTCATTGCATTTGATTGACTCAACACAGGAAATGTATCCCCTCAAAGATGTGGTGATAAAATATCTAAATAAAGTGGTTAGCATTCTTCCAAGCTGATGAGGAAAGTGATCTGTTCTTGAACTTTCTCTGGCTTGTGGAAGGCAATCTGCTCTCTGCAGTTCAAGTTACCTCTTTTGTTTGTATTTTTGTCTCAGTACAAACTTTCCCTCTATATGGAAGGTATTTCTTATAATGAATTAGGGCTCACCATAAAGGTTTTATTTAATTTGATTATTTTTTATTTATTTTTTTAGACTCTGCAATTAAAGTTACATTCTAAGGAACTTGATAGTAAGACTCCTGTATATTACAGAGAGTAAGAGCAAGAAAAAGAGAGAGTTTATGAAAGAGATGCATCTTAATACTGTTCAATCCATTAACTATCTTATGCAATGTGACTGAGTGTGGGAAAAGGTTTGTTCTTACAAATAGTTTTAGAAAACTCTTTTTGTTCTGTAAAAATTAAGTAAATCAGTGAGATATCCTTCAGTTCTGCTTATTCTTGTGTAAACATATGTTCAATGCTTTATTCAAAAAGGAATTTTTTTTTCATATCTATAGTACTGGATGATTCCCAGGACAGTCAAAATGAATCATCACAAATATCATGGATTTAAAAAATGAGAATGTATTTTTTTACAGTTACAATGGCTAAAAACTGGAAACAGCATTGTCAGGGCTGTAAACATTCTGATACCTCTACCTCTTCCACATTTTCCTGACATTGTAACATGATAAATCCCTTTCCTCCTCAGCCTTCATATGTACCATAATTTCCTTAATCTTTCCCTTTTGAGTGTAGTACACTCAAAATTATTATTAAAAATTATTAAATTATTAAAAGTATTATTTTGTAAGAATTTCCATGTATTTTTTATTTGGTATATAATTCAACCTTTGTTTTATATATACATATATATAATTATATAGTATATATTATATATAACAATTATATATAATATAAGTATATATATACATATTATATATATATATATATATATATATATATATATATATAGTGTGTGTGTGTGTGTGTATTCTGAAGAATAACATTTTTGTGACTCCCTGGTACATAGTTGCACATGTAACCTATCTGTGTGGAAGATTGGAGGAGTTTATATGGTATTTGCAATTTTTAAAAAATATTTCTAAACACAAAGAACTAGAGCTAAATGCAAAAAGATAAAGTAATTGTACAATTGATGTATTTTATCTAGTTTCACTTATTTCTACTTATGTCAGTAGCATTACAAAAAATAACTCATAATTCCAAAACTTGAAAGTTGAATATCAATGTAAGTATAGAATATTAGATAAAGAAATACATTCCTTAATATTTTTACTGAATCATACAATTTAGACTCTCAGTGATCACACTTTGAGAATAAATATATTTATCTTTGGTTACTACTTATCTGGGATCAAAGCATGACATTATTTGTTTCTTAATTGCAGAAACATTTAAAAACATATTATTTGGAATTCTGCTTAAGAATTCTCTTTACTCAAAAGGATTTCTTATTTCACATGACATTTTAAATATGTTCATAATATTACAAATATATATGTACATACAAAACATAACTCACTCCACTAATTTTTTCTTCTTAATCACTTAGTTAACACCATCCTGAAAGTGCTAAAATTGTTAATTTATCTTTGCATTAATCATAAGATCAACATGTACATGTACATGTATATATAAATATATATTGTCCTAGAATAAATGTGTTATATCTACAGAAGTTCTTGTACTTAACTCCATTTTGATGCATTGGTGGAATGTAATAAGTATATTATTCTGTATTTTGCTTTTCATATATATCATTTTTGAACCACTGTTGTATAGAAAGAATTTGTTTTCCCTACAGAGATCAAAATTCCCACATAAATAGTACTATGAAAATTTGGATGAATGACATTATACTATTTTTATATAGTTACTCATCAATATACAGATGAGGCACACTCGGAAGGCAGGTAGCAAGGGAAAGTGAATGATTTAAGGAATTCTATTACAAACTGTTTTATGCCAAGACAGAAAGACCAGAGAAACAAATCAGTGTTAACTCTTCAGATAACACCATGGTGTAAGTTCCAAGATAAAAATAGAATATGTAGATTGTTTCCTCTAATTTTGTAAAACACTGCACATTTTTTTAAAATGGAGATTGTGTTTATTATTAACTGAATAACTTTCCTACTCTATACAGAAGATTGAGCTCATATATGACTTAATTCTGGAGATATTTTAGGATTTAATCAACAATTATTTGAGCATGTGGTGAAATTGAGGACTTAATTTAGAATGAACAGTGACACTTCCAGGAAAGATATTCTGCCATCCACCATTATTAATCCTTATCCACAGGGCGACTGAAGTCCAGGCATTTATTGATGATTCAGCCATTTTTTTGACACCGAGGAAAGTTCGAGTGGTTTATTACATATAGGATAATAAATTGGATTCCCCACAGAGGACAATCCTGGTGTCTTCTTCTGTCCATCTCCACCTTATTCTTTTGTGTGGGGAGGAGGGAGTAGTTTAATGGTTTGTTTTCAGATGTATGGGACCTACATGTGTAAGTGCACCTGTATGTCTCATGAACATATCTGTGGAGGAAAGAAGAAAGTATTGGGTATCCCCTTCTATCCTTGTCACTCTTCTAGTTTATTTTCCAGAGAGTTTCCCACAGGCATGAATGGCCATGTGTGGCTTTATCCATGGATGCTGGAGACCAAACTCAGGTGCCCATGTTTGCACAGCAAGTGCTCTAACACATTCACCCATCTCCCTGACTGTCTCTAGTTTTATAATTTTATTGACAAATTTTATATACTGCATATATTTATTATTTATCCTAACCTCTTCCCATTATTCTCTCTTGCCACCCCTCACTATTCCCCTTGTCAACAACCCTTCCTCTCACTAACCAGTCTCTACAATTTTAATGTCCTCCTGTATTTTATTTTTACCATCTTTCATAATTCACGATGACATGTTGATGAGCCCAATATTGTTGAAGTAATGATGCCATCTGTGTGAGTTCCTGACTATAATGTCGACCATGTGCCTTTCTGGAAGATGGCATTTTAATCACACTCCTTCTTATTATTTTCCTATGATGCTCTTTCTGCCACCATTTCTACAATGTTCCCTGAGCCTTGGTGGATGTCACATAAATGTCCTTTCTAATGCTGAGTGTTTAACTGTTACTTTGTGTTAGCTCTTTAATGAGGTGAGTCTCTCCAGTTATCACCATCTGTGAAAAAATGCTCCTCTGGTCAAAAAAATATAAGCTGGAGGAGAAAAGTCATCAACTCTTTGAACTATAGAACCTGGAAGTCAGACAAGATGAGTCTGCTAATGCAATAGTGGCATTGGACTGTCCAGGGGATTCCCATCTTGCTTTTTGAGAGGGTTTCTTGATTAAACTAGAGCTCACTAATTTGGTTAGACAAGTCATAGGGTTGCTCCTCTGTCATCCTCCCCAGCGCTGGGACTGCAGGCACTGATGTGGTTCCTGGGGATCTGAATTCACGTCGTTAGTTTTGCAAGCGCTTTATCCATGGAAACATCTCCCGAGACCCCCAATACAGTGTTGTAGTCAATTGGTGCAATAGCAAATGGAGATAACTCATGAAAAGGTAAAACACAAACACGGAGGGGTCAGAGAGATGGCTTGGCAGTTAAGGCACTTGCCCTATAGAGCCTAAAGACCCAGGTTGCTTCCCCATTAACCACATAAGCCAGCTACACAAAGTTGCACATGCATCTTGAGTGCATTGACAGTGGCTAGAGTCCCTGATGCACCCATAGACTCTCCCTGACTCTCAATCTCTGCTTGCAAATAAATAAATAAAATTATATACACATATACATGGAGAGTGCATATCCATCCAGATTTCAGACTCATTTCCTACAAGTCACTCTTGGTGCCTCATCATATGGCATTAAGCTTTCAGATTGTGTAGGGACAAAAAGGAAAAGCATAGAAAGGAACATTGAGCTGAACATTTATCACAGTATACTCTATCTGGAAAATATACAACATATATTCTTGCTTGCTATAGAATGAGAGAAGGGGCATGTTGGGGGAGAAAAGGAGGGAGGGGAGATAACGAGATGGAGAGAGAGTAAGGTGGATGGTAAAAATGACCAAAGATAGGATGAAAAAGTTGAGATTATAACAACTCTTTACTGCACAGAAAAATAATGCTCAAAAGTAAACATAAACATCCTAATTATTCAAGGTTATGGTTGAGTAATTCTTAAAGTCTGAGATTATTTTAGAATTGCACTGTCTGCAGAGAATAATAGGTGATTAATCTCAATTTTCAAGGGAAGTGGTCTTTATAGAACAGAACATCTGTGTTGTCCCCATATAAATAGTATTTTAGGGAATTCTTTCCTTAATCTATGGATCCATAAAGAAGAAAGCTCAGTTCTGGACCTTCGTTGGATATGAAGGCTGTTGCAGATCTCATTCCAGCCAAAGAGTACCAAGTCCAAGGTCATTATCTTTAGCCCCAGGTATATGCCACTTATATCCGGGCATATTGCTGTTGTTTTATTGGCTTATTTTCAGAAAAGAGCCCACAAACCAACTCATGGATTGAATATTCCTTTAAAGTCTGTATTGTCTTTACTACATATTTTGCACCTTACCAATTTACTTCATTGGAGTTACTAAACTTTATCATATGTCTTTTTCCAATGTATTTGTAATTCTTAGAGACAAAGTGTTCCATAGTTAACTCGTATAGGTCCCATTAGAGGGAAAAATTAATGAATGTTTTTAGAACATTCCAGACTTATCTACTGGAGTGAGCGTTGAGGTTGGGATGTGGGCAAGATGTCTATGGAAACAAATCTGCATCGTTACATACTGTCTCAGTCATCGCCTTTCATCTGCTCCTGCTTATTCCGAAAGACTCATAGGTTATTTAGCTGCATCGAGTTTCAGCAAAATCATAATAAAGTAAAATTTATTATGCTTTCCAGGCAGCACATAGTACTGAAAGTGGTTACAGGTCAACAATTTTTCCATTATTCTTTGAAGCTCTTAATTGCACACACTATTAGTATTGTTTCTTTCCTAGGCAATAGAAAAATGAGTTTTCACAAATTGCAAGCATACCAGTCCATAAAGGTGCAGATTGTATATGCTGCTTAATGTAGTGTTTCTGATGGAGCCCAAATGAGATATAAGGCACACATACATTCCTTGGTGCCTGAGGAGACCCTCAGGAGTCAGTAAGCTCTCCTGAATCTTGCACCTGCTAGCATACTGCATGAAATGACTCATGGCTTGAGTGACTTATTTTCATATAACCAAAATCCTGATTTTCAAACATATAAAGGGAAAAGAAGATATAGATAAATATATTCATAACATATTTAACTGGAGGCTGTGAAATTGGCTCCGTGGATAAAATCACTTGGTGCAAAGCATAAAGACCTGTGTTTGAACCCCTGAATCCAAGTAAGAAAAAGCCAGGCATGCCTGCATGTCTGTAACTCCAGGGCTGCGGAGGGCTGAGGATTGCTGGGACTCCATGATGGCTTCTCTAGCCAGAATGCAGGTTCAGTTCAGTGAGTGACTGTATCTTAAGAAAATAAAGTGGAAGAGCAATAGAAGACATCGACATCTTCCTCTGGCTCTACACTTGTATGTACAAGGTGAGCACATCTATGTGCACCAAATACACCCAGTACCCATGTTATACACACACCAGAATCATTACGTTTTATATCTGTATTTTTTTCATCAAAAGCTAAAAGTAATATGGATCCAGAAATTAGAAAGTACTCATAACACTCATAAAAAGCCATTTCCATTCAAATAGGATTCTTACATATATACCTAACCGACATGGGTTACTCTTAAAACTCACCAGAGGGGCTGGAGAGATGGCTCAGCGGTTAAGGCGCTTATCTCCAGTGCCTATGGACCCGGGTTCAATTCCCCAGTACCCACATAGGCCAGATGCACAAGGTGGCGCCTGTGTCTGGATTTCCTCTCTCTCTCTCTCTCTCTCTCTCTCTCTCTCTCTCTCTCTCTCTCTCTCTCTCTCTCTCTCTCTCTCTCTCTCTCTCTCTCTCTCTCTCTCTCTCTCTCTCTCTCTCTCTCTCTCTCTCTCTCTCTCTCTCTCTCT
>PVHP010054794.1:0-10325 GCA_004024765.1 Zapus hudsonius | reverse complement strand
ACTGCTTTAATGTTGCGAGCTTAGGGGTTCTTGTGTCGAAAATCCTTGGTTTCTGTCTCAATGGCCTATCCTGTGTTGATTGAATGACTGTGGTTATAGGTCCCTTGTTCATCTGTCATTGTCTGCTGGGTTCCCTATGGATCCTCCCTGATATGACTGTGGTGGCTCCTCTCTTGCCAGGATCTCATCCATCGGCCTATTGTGTTTTTCAGGATGCAACAAGAAAGCTGTGGCCCAGCTCCAGTTTGAAGATGGAAGCATAAAGGAGATATTCCACCCTCTTTAAGGGTGGAGAAGATTGTGGAGGTTGGATTCAGATGTCCTCCATAAATTTACGTGTTCTGAATGACTGGTCCCCAGCTGATAGCAATTTTGGAACTGGGACCTTGTTGGAGGTGTGTTGCTGGGGGTGGGATTAGGGGTGTCCTAGCCAGCTCACCAATGTTTGGCATACTCTCATGTTGTTGTTGTCCACCTGTGATGTTGGCCAGGTAGTAATGTCCAGCTCTGCTCTTGCCATCATTTGTGTTCCCTGCCATCATGGGGCTTCCCCTCAAATCTGTATGCTAAAATAAACCCTTTCCTCCCACCAGCTGCTTTTGATGACGATTGATGTACCAGCAATGAGAAGCTGACCATGACAGAGATATTCCAGTGTTACTGTGAAGCTACCTGTGAGCTTTGGCATCTGAGAGGCACAGGGAACCCCAGAACAAGTAAGGGGTGGAAAGCAAACACAGAGGGGTTGAAGCAGGAGGGCTCAGGGCAGCAGACCTAAGGCAGCCTAACCACAGAGGGCCCAAGGAAGTGGCATACTCCCTTGCTGGAGACAGAGCAGGAAGGGGCCGATGATACAAAGGGAAAGCAGAATATAGTAGGTGATGGGAAATGAGTCAGTCACACCACACACTCGGGAGCAGGCTGTTGTGGGGCTGAGAGCACGAGAGACACCCAGAATCTTGGCTAGAGTTACTTCTGAACACTTGGACTGACTTTCCAAGTAAGAGCTGCAGAGAACACTCAAGCAGACCTGTGTCATATGAAGAATTCCTGCCAGCCTACCTGTGGCCCTGCCCTGAACTTATGTTGTTCTGTCATTAACTGGACCACAGTGGCTGTAGCTTTGGGGATGGAGAAACTGCAGGTCACAGTGACTGAAAGACTGAGAAGTACAGCCAACATATGCCCAGTTGGTTTCCTCTGTCGATTGATGAAAGACAGAGTGAGAGAGACAAAGATAGAGAACAAAAAAGAGACAGAGAGGCAGAAAGACAGAGAAAATGTTCATAGCACTTTCCAGGGTCTGGGGAGATGGCTCAGTGGGTAAAAGGCCTGCTGTACTTGAGGATCTTAGTTTAGATCCCCAGCAATGCTCCCACATACAAATGTGCCCCCACAAACATATATGCAGACAGATACATCATACACAACAGATGCATGTACAAAATAGGAAGGAAGGAAGAGAGGGAGAGAGGGAGAAAATGAAGAAAAGAAAAGAAAGGAAAACTTCCCAGAAATAAAAGGTTTTAGTTTACAGATTCAAAATATAGGTTGCGGAGAAATCTGAGAGAATGAAACTAAAAAATTAATAGCAAAACTGAAATACAAAAATAAACAAGCTTAGACAGGTGTGGTGGTGCACGCCTTTAATCCCAGCACTCAGGAGGCAGAGGTAGGAGGATCACCATGAATTCAAGGCCATCCTGACACTACATAGTGAATTCCAGGTCAGCCTGGGCTAGAGTGAGACCCTACCTCAAAAAAAAAAAATAAATTTTAAAAATTTTTAAAAAGCAAAATAAACAAGCTTATCACTTGGGAA
Source organism: Zapus hudsonius (assembly GCA_004024765.1). Taxonomy (NCBI): domain Eukaryota; kingdom Metazoa; phylum Chordata; class Mammalia; order Rodentia; family Dipodidae; genus Zapus; species Zapus hudsonius. Next base: position 8,503 of record PVHP010054794.1, on the reverse strand, counting down.
CTTAAAGGCTTTTCCTCAATTCATAGCCAAATAAAAAAACAAAATTGGAATTTTATTATAAACAGAAAATAGCAATGACTGAAGTCACAATGCTGTGTCAATCAAAGGATTGTATTCATAACAGAGTTCAGAGAACAAAAATGCATAGCCATACGCACATACATTAATAAACTGAAAAAAATATATGAATAGCTCATCAGAATAAAATACAAAATAAAATAAAATATAAAATAGATAACATAAAGCCAAGAATAATAGGAGAAATAAATTAATAAGCATAAAATATGACATTAATCAATTAGGAAACTGAAAATGATAGCAATGATAAATCAAAAAGCTATGAAGAAATGAATAAAATAAGGCAAAAAGATCTAACCTAATTTTTAAAACAAACAGAAAGTAGGAGGAATGGTAAGGAGAGATATTTGAGGAATCTTTTGTTTTATTTTGGCAATCTTAAGAGACCACTTTTCTAAATTTTATGCAGCTCTAAGAATGTGAGTAAATGAAATTACTTTCTGGAAAAATATGAACTATCAAAGCTTACATAAGAATAAGAAGTCCATGCAGACCAATTGCTCTACAGGAACTCAAGTTGTTAAAGTGTTCCTCCAAAACAGTGAGTTGAGATGATCTGAAAGGTGAGTTCTATCAAACCTATAAGAAATAGATAATCCCAATATTCTTTCAAACCACTGTATATCAAAAAAAGAAAATAAGGAAATTTTCAAAGTCCCTTAACTGATTGAGAACATCAAAGAGGACACATCAAAAGGAAATTTCATTCATGAGCAATAATTCAAAATCCTTAACAAAATTAAAAGAACAAAATACAGTCAGACCTAGCGGTATAGAGCTATAATCCCAGCTATTCAAGAAGCTGAGACAGGAGGATCACAGAAGTAGAAGGTGATACAAGAGACTTCTGATGCCAGATGACACCAAGAGACAACAGTAGGTGACAGAAATAAGACATGGAAGGCAGTTCTTTCCACTGGATTCTTTCTGTACTTTGCATGTTTATCTCATATACGTGTATGAACAGCCAACACATAAATAAACTCCACTGCCATCACTACGGAGGGAATAGATGCTTCCTGGTAGCATTTCTTACTCTGTGATTACATCAAGATTCTTGCCTTTACTGCCCTAAAACATAAAGATTTGGGGGTTTCAAGATTCATATCTTGGCAACTATTAATAAAAATATTAAATTATAATAATTAGCTTCAATTAAAGTGGTTTTACCCTCCTCCACAAAACCATAATGTCATATATTTCTATGTTGCTTACAGCCACACAACTGGTCAGCATCATAATATGGTGACATTTATCCTAATTGATATCTGGTTGTATTCTACAACTTGAAGGCAGGGCAGGGACATGGTTTTCTTTGTCTGCAGTGACCTGGTCTCCACACTCCCAGTGCCACACTGAGCTGTAGCACTGACTAGATGGTGACACCTAACCTGTAAAGTAGACCATCGTAACCCCACCTTGCAAGGCAGTGGTGAGACAGAAGCAATCATTCTATGAAGATAAAGGAATGACCAATGCAAGGTAAAAATGACAAGTTTGCTCATCTGAAGGTCTTAATATAGCAAAGAAAAGAAAGTTTAAAAAAAAAGAAAAGAAAGTTTTATCTCCATGTAATAAGACATTTGTATTGCAACATCCATTTTCACAATATGCTTGAACATAATAATAGGTGGGAAATTCTTTGATATGATAAAACAATGTAATGTCTATTTTAGTCAGTTAAGCATGTATGTACTGATGTTTCATGTGTTTTGTCTGAGTGGAGTGTGCTGACTCTCCCATGATCCTGCTGAGGAAGAGCTGATGACCCCCAACCCCTGTCTGACTTGGCTCTTTCCCTCCTAGTCCCCATTTGTGGCTTCTTGGCATAGAAAGGTAAGATTTTTGAAAAGCAAGAAGTCCATACCTATGTCTGAATTTGGCACAAAGGATCCCTCCAGGTTTGGACTTCTGGATTCAAGATGTTTATATTCAAATGTAAACACCACAGGTTTCTTCCAGTGGATCATGGGAAATCCCATAGTAAAAGTATTTATAGCCGTTGGAGGCTCAGACCCCTGTGTACATAGAACAAGAGAGCCAATTTTCTTAGCAATACTAAAAATCCCAACCTTGTCTCCACGATAGCAATTCTGTTACTATATTAGTTACTTTCTTGTTGCCATGAACAAATACCTGACCAGAAGCAATTTAAGGAAGGAAAGGGTCTAATTTGGCTCACAGCTCCTGGGGGTACATTCCACATGGTCTGGCAGGAAGCAGAGAATAAACAAGAATTGGGCCACAATGATGTTGTAAACTAGCTGAAGGCACTGTTCTAGGAAAGCAACAAACCCGACAGGAAGCTCACACCTGTGCAATAGTGGCACCCAGCCTAGGTGGGTAACCAATAGCTCTCTGATTGGCTAAGCGATCCACCCAGTAGAAAGGAACACATAGCTGGAACTGGAAACCAAGTCAGAATTCTATGGAGACTGAGATCATGGACTCCAATGAGAAACTCTCACTAGTCTTTGGCTAAAAAAGAGGTTATAACCATCAAGTTCTCTTAATTAACAATGCTTATCCCATTTAACCTATGCTAACCTCCCTCTCTGTTGGAGGATTTGTTTTTTCTTTTACAGAAGGCAGTAAGAACCAAGGAGATAAACCACCCCTTGCACATTAGCCAGAACCCAGGTGAAACCACAGAGGAATTGGCAAATGCTGCTTCCATGGTGAGCCTGACAACCAGCGCCGGGGTGATGGACACACTGAGGAGACTCAAATTCTTCCAATGTAGAAATCCAGAAGCTGTTGAGAGCTCAACACTAAAGTAGACCTAAAACATACCCACCACACCTCAGGGAATTTTGAGGAAGAGGGGCAAAAAGATGTGTAAGAGCTAAAGTGGGTTGGAATATCCAGAGGCACACACACACACACACACACACACACACACACACACACACACACACACACAATGACTGACTGACTGATGCTCTCACAGCCCATACCCCACAACCCCATGGTGAATACCAGCAATCCCACTGAGAAGGGCCCTCAGTGGACTGGGGACAGGGAGGACGGAAATGATGGTACCAACACATGATTTATCCATGCAAAGTTTCTACTTAATAAAAAAATAATTAAAAAGAAAAAGACTTGGAGCCAGGCTGTAAAACCTCAAGACCCACCTCCAGTGACCCTCTTACTTTGGTACCTCTTAAAGGTTCCACAACCTTCGTAAACAGCGCCACCAGCTGGGGACCAATTATCCCATTGCATGAGCCTGTGGGGGACATTTTATATTCAAAAAAACAATAATTACGAACTCCAGTTACATTTTCTCTTTCTACTTCTAACTGCTCAGTGTTAAAAAGAGACCAAAAAAAAGTGAAGAAATAAAAACTTGGGAGGTTAACCGATTCTCCCTCAAACCCAAATTTTGTTTCTTTTCTGTGCCAGGTGATACTGCTAATTGTGGTTTCATAAAGGAGGGTCAGAGTTCACTGTTCTGCACAACTCAATCCAGAGCCCCCAAGTGTGCACTAATCCGTGTTTGAAGAGAGTAAATCAAAGAGGTTAATTCGCATCTTATTTACATTTTGGAAAGTGCACCTTACCTAGACATTTTCTTTACAATCTATTGCAAAGCACAAATGTCTTTCCCCACTTCCTGGCCTAGAGAGCAAGTCTCTCTAAAGCCAGACATGTCCTTCTTCACAATCTCATTCCAACAACCTCATTCCCTCCATACACCTGGATGGGTTGGTGCACTGCCCAGCTGTCACCAGAGCCTCTTTCCTGAGGGCCCCCCCCCATCTTCCTGAGGGCACCACTTCATTGTCCCATCAGCACAATGGGTGATAAATCAAGAAACTAATGGGCATTCCCTGTACCTACATTCACCTTGATATACCTCTGGGATATGTACAGCCTGGTGTCTGTGTTCTCTGAAATCCACTAAACACCCCTCTCAGATCTTATGGTCCAGGTTCTCCCTACCAGCAAAAGTCTATAGACCTAGGACATCCCATTTTGTTCTCACCTAAATGCATAGTGTGCTCCATAATTTGATTAGAATCAGAGCATCTTTACTCACTAAAAGGACTTTAAGGGGAAAAGATGAAAATTTCCAAGAATGCCCAAATCCATAGCACTGCATACAGATGATGTCCCTGGTCCTGAGCTTTCCTGTCAGCTCACTGTGAGGAATCCCCTTCTGTTCTTTAAAGAGTAGACTTCAAGTTCAACCTGAAACCCTGACGTATGCATATGCGAAGCCACATATGCAAATGGTAGACCCCAGCTTTCCCCTTGGGGAAAATCATCCCCAACCCAAAAAAGAGGCCTCTGTGATTTGTGGACTTTAAGATTCAAATTTTGAAAGAAACGGGCGTCTGGGGAGAAGACGGCCGTCTGCCTGAGTCATCCCAGGTTGATCTTCCTGGGCCTGGCATGAAACTCTGGTCTCTTCCCTTCCACAGTGTGTCGGCCACTTTTATGCCCTCCTCATCACTTCAGTACCAGTGAGAGGGCAGGAGAAGTACCTAGAGGTGTTGGCATCATACTCTGTTTTTCTAGTAGTAGTTCTGATAAAAGGCTTATGGGGAAAGAGCTAAAGCCATCAGCCAACAAGAGGGCTTTGTATAACCAGGGTTTGATTAGCCCTACAATGGCTCTCTAGGTTCCCTGATTCAAGCTGACAAGTACATCCTGACAATCTCTTCTTCCTCAAACAAACAAAATGCCAGGCATCCAGAGGAAAAAAAATAAGAGGACCACAGATCTGAGCTCTGTGCTCACAGTCTTCCAGCTCTCAAGCTAGCTAGGTTTGTATAGGTGATTAAGATGCAGAGATCAACAAATGATCCACTGGAATAAACACTATAGAAAGGTCGTGTCTGCTGCATCTCTGAGCCATGCCTTCTCCCTCATTCTAGCTGCCTGTCAGCTACTGAGGAGCCCAGAATGGCCTTTTGCCTTCCTTCACCAAGTGCTACAACTATGAGCAGCGATACCCTGAGACTCAAACTTGGCAAACACAAGGTCAACTACCAGAGAGTTGTGACTAAGAGCTCTGAGAATCTGGTCAAGCCAACCCCATTAATTCCTTGATTTCTAGCTCTGAAACTCCTCACCAAGGGCCCCTTCACCCCCCATCCAGCTGACCTGGAGACCCAACCACCCACTCTCATCTCTGCCTCCCACAAAGAGCTCCACACAAGGGTCCTTGTCTTACAGTCGTGGTCAAATTGTTAATGGAAACCTTTTGTTCAAATTTGAAATCTAATTCTATGATGTATACATTATAAGTCACTACAGTTTTTTGTTTTTTTTTAATATTTTATTTATTCATTTTCAAGCAAAGAGAGAGAGAGAGAGAGAGAGAGAGAGAGAGAGAGAGAGAAAGAGAGAGAGTATGCCAGGGCCACCACCTTGTGGGTCTGGCTTATGTGGGTCCTGAGGAATTGAACCCAGGGCCTTAGGCACTGGAGGCAAGTGCCTTAACCGCTGAGCCATCTCTCCAGCCCTCACTACAGGTTTTTTTTTTTTCTTATTCTCGTTGCATGTAAATCGATCTGTTGCACGGAAACCACTCCTTAAAACAAAGGGGTTTGATTTATAGCCAGTCTCTTCCTCATAAATCACCTTACAGCATGGTCCTCCACCCTCACCCTCTCCTTAGGGCTCCTGGACGAGCCATTCCTGCAGGGACTTCACACCCAATGCTTTCCAGGCTGCCAGTTGTTTTCGACTTTGTTTTTGGTTTTGAATTTAAAGAGTGCCAAAATGAAAACCTTTAGCTTTGCTCACTATGCTTTGCTGCCTATAGAAGTGCAGCTTGGTCACTTGTCCTCTCCCCTGTGACCACTGCCCCTTTAAGTGTCCTATCTGCATGGACTCAGAAGATAAACTTTTACAAGGAACTAGAGGACAGTGTGTCAATTGCCAGGTAGAGGGACCTGGCTAATATCCTCGAAATTTCCTGTGAAATGTTCTACTGGACCTTTCTAGAGAAGGGCTCTATGTCTCATATTCCACACTGTTGTGGTCAGCTTTCTAGTTGCTGCGCAGAAGAACCCAAACAAAAGCGGCTTATGGAGGAATGGGTTTATTTGGCTTACGGACTCAAGGGGAGACTCCATCCTGGCAGGGAAAACGATGGCATGAGCAGAGGTGTGGACATTATCTCCTCCACAGCACTGCAAACAGCGGCAGGAAGGTGTGCCAAATACTGGCAAGGGGAAGCTGGCTTATAACCCCATAAGCCTGCCCCCAACAACACAGCTCCATCGAGGCTGCAAAATCCAAACTGCCATCAGCTGAGGAACACATTCACTTGTTTGTGGGGGACACCTGGATCAAACCATGACACACACTATCTGCAGAGATCTTAAAAAGACAGGTAGAAGGGTGTCAGGAAGCAAGGAACCATGCTTGGGAGGACCAAGGTAGTTGGGTCTAGACAGACCTTTTCCTGGAAAAAGAAGCCTCGAGAGAGAAGGGGGGAGGGGAAGGAGATGGCTCATTATATACAGTGCTTGCCACACAAGTGTGCCGAGCTGAGTTAAGATCCCCAGCAGTCAGATGTGACTGTCAGGCCATCACAGGCAAGGTTATCCCACCACAGAGGAGTGCTCATGATGCTGCATGGTGTACGCACACGCACACACACATACACATACACACACATATATACACTTATACACACACATACATACACATACACACATGCACATACACACATACATACACTCACATACTCACACATACATATATACACACACAAACACACATATATACATATACACACATACATGCATACACACATACATACACACATACACACACATACATGTACATATACATGCACACATACATGCACATACACACATACACATATATACACATATACACATATACACATACATACACACACATATACATGCATATATAAATACATACACACACACACAATCCTCAGCATCCACATAAATGTCAGGAAGGTTAGCAGGTCCTATAATCCGAATACTTGGGAGGCAGAGACAGGGGATCCCTAGGGAAGCTGGAGAGCGAGATTAGTGGAATCAGAGAGCACTGAATTCAAGTGAGAGACCCTGGTTCAGAAAATAAAATATAAAGAATGACAGAGGAAAACATTTAACATGGAGCTAGGTCATAGAGACAATCAGCATTTCTGGAGCAGCAACAGGAGTGAAGTGCAGAAACAACTTGATCTGTGCTGAAGAGGGCGCAGGATCCATCTCAGGTAGAATACAAACTCCACAGCAGTGCATAGTGTTGTCGTTGTTAACCAGGCTAAATCATACAACAAGCTACCTTCACAACTGATTGTGAGCAAAAGCTCCTTTAGGAAGGATTTGAATAATAACCTTCCTGTATTGGTTCCCTTTCTAGTTGCTGTGACCAACTACCTGCTAGGAAGAACTTAAGGGAAGGTTTATTTTGACTCACCATCCTGACAGCAAAGGACTGGTGGGCAGCAGCAGTTCACAGCTGTGGTGGTGGGAGCATGGGGCTGCTTATTCACATCTTGGTAGACCAGGAAGCAGAGGAAGGGCAGGAAGTAGGGTTGGTCTGTATACCTCAAGTCTTGGCCCCTACATCCATTTTCTCCAGTTAGATCCCACCTCTCAAAGGTTCTACAATCTTCCAAAACAGTGCCACCCAATGGGGACCAAGTTGTTCAAACAGAAGAGCCCAGCCAAAGGGGGACATTCTATATTCAAACCTTAAAAACTATTGTCCGGGATGAGTACTAAGATATACAGGATCCCTCGCCACAAGGACTAATACAGACAGCCCACGGAGGAGGATATACAACTGATCAGGGATGGGGAGGGGGGGAATTGGGGAATTCGGGATAACAATGCATTGTTTGCCCACTAAATAATGTAACTCATTATGGACAATAAATATATATATATTTTTTAAAAAAACTATTGTCTGTGGAAATTGCAGGCCAAATCCTATTTAATCAACATTGAGTAGTGCCTTCGCCCATTCACATATTTCATCTTTTGTTACTGGCTATTTTCATCTTGTTTGTTTAGAATCAGGTCGTGTTTTTCTAACTAGAAAGAAATGTTTTAAGCACAAAGTTCTTCTAAAGTCAAACCATGCTATGAATTTTTAATGACGTCTATATTTATCTCACCTGATTTTTCTAATTATTTGAGGGTTCTAAAATTAATATGTGTCATGAAAGGATGCTTTATCTTCCTAGGGGAGATGAAAAACTTGTGGAAAAGAAAACTTGTCAGTGTGATTATGACAAAAGTAAAATAGGCCACGTGGAAGAACCCATAAGTATAAGTTGCAGCCTGCTCTTAGGAAAAAAAATAGGGGCTGGAGAGATGGCTCAGCTGTTAAGACACTTGCCTCCAGTGCCTAAGGCCACAGGTTCAATTCCCCAGTACCCACATATGCCAGACCCACAAGGTGGTAGCACTGGTGC
>PVHP010054793.1:0-10345 GCA_004024765.1 Zapus hudsonius | reverse complement strand
CCTTCCTTCCTTCCTTCCTTCCTTCCTTCCTTCTTCCTTTTACTATTATGGTGGGTTTTGTGGGGGGCACAGCACCAAATCCACACACTCCCCACATGCCTCCCCCTCTCTCCTACGTGGGACTCTGTGAACATGACAAGCTAGAAGTGTGACCTCTTCCTGTGTTCCCTCCTGAAAATGACAAGACTTCCTGTCCCACAGAGGCCATGGGAAGTACAGGTTATTGCCCAGGGACTTTATTCTGGCGATTTCATGTTTACTGGTAAAAATTGTGGTTCATTTCCTTACAATTACCATTATTTTCCAACACCCAATTGGCTGTGGAGTCATTCAGAGCAGCGCAGGGGATAATTTCTGGTTGATGTTTGCGGTGGCAGTGCTGACAGTTTTGTTCCTTCTTGTCTACCTTCTCCTCCTCACTCTCCCACTTCTTTCTCTTGTCTTCCTCTTTGTTTTCTTGTTGGCTACAAGAATGATTTTTTGCCTTCATTTTTTTCATATTTATTAGCAATAATTAGATACATGGTATGAGCAAGTCTTGTGATAGTATCCCCATTTCCCCACCCACTGGGGCCCTCCTCAGTGGGCTTGCTGGACCAGTCCATGGGACATGGGGTTATGGATTGAATGAGAGGTAGCCAGTGTTTTTTTTTTTTTGTGTGTGTGTGTTATTGCTAAAGAGGGCAATGTCTCTGGATATGTTCCCCGCCATGGCTCTTACAGTCTTTCTGCCCCATCTTCCAATCAGCTCCATGAGTCATGGTGGGTGAGTTTTAGGTCTGCTTTACTGTTGAGATCTGAAGAGTCTCTGGATTCCTGCTTTGGATTGCACTGGGTATCCTTGGTGTCTGTCTCCATTATCCTTTCACAGGTTATCTGACTTGCTGTGGAGGTAGGTCTCTTGCTCATCTTATCACTTCCCCAAAGGTTTTGTTTGGGTTCTATATTGTAACTTAGGGGTGGTTCATCTCCTACCTGGGTGGCAGGCAAATTCTCAGGTTCTGTTGGTAGAATTGGGCTTTCCTTGGTTCTCGCTGCCTTCTGAAACATACAAACAGAATCTTCAACAGAGAGTGAGATCAGTATAGGTTAAATGAGACAAACTTTGCTAACTTGGTGAGATTCTAATGTGTAATAGCCTCTCTGTAGATCTCTGGTTAGTGGGTTTTTTCCCCTTGGAGCTCAGGTTCTTGACCTCATTAGGATTTATCATGGATCCCAGTTCCAGTTAAGGGTTTCTTGCCACTGAGTGGAGCTCTTAGCTAATTAGCAAACCATTGATGGCCCACCTAGGTTTAGGACTCTATTGCACAGATGAGCACTTCTTGGCTTTCTGGTCTCTACCATAGAGCAGTGTCTATTGTTCTGGTAGCATCGTTCAGTATTGTATTTCAGTGACCTCTGCTTTTTAAGAAGATCACTGGCCCATTTCCCCTGGCATCTTATGTAACACCTTCCAGCTACACATGCTACTCTCTCCTTTGTAGTTCTGAGGATTGAACCTAGGGCTTCATGCATGTTAGCTAGACATCTTACTCCTCAGCAATATGCTCAGCCTTTTGTCTTTTTGCTTTTTAACAAAATTGAAACAGCATCTCATTAAGGTGATGAAAGCACCTTGAACTTGTTACTCCCTTACTTCAGCTTTCCTAGGAATCAGGTTTTCTGACAGGACAAAACATCCTGACTCCATGCCAAACCGTCTGTTGTGCCCAGAAAGATAGGGTGACATTCTTCCTGAAATGATTCATGTCACCATCACCTCTCCACATTGCTAGTGCAGATGAGTGGTTTCACATTTCCATAAGAAGAAGCATTATCCTAGTTATTGTGAAAATATCTTGCTTTCTGGTACTTTGGCATAGTTTTATTGGATTTCAGAGCCTCGTGTGCTTGAGGAAGCACATAATGAATAGTTCTTTCTTTCCTTAAGTATGTATGTAACTAGCTCTGTTAGAGGTGACTTACACGTGTCAATTTGTTTACTGAAATGAGGCACCAGTATGGATTCTGCCAAATAGTCAGCCAGGAAATACCACTTGGGGTTTGTAGAACGATTCTGAACTGTGGACTGTAAAATAAAGATGAAAAATCGACTTAATATATTGAGACCAACAACCTAGCATATGTTCTGTTTTTGAAGACCCTAAAATATGAGCACAAAACTTGGTATTATATTGCCCCCAAAAGTTTTAATGGCTTTATTTTTCCCAGTGGAGAATTTTTTTTGTAGAAAGATAAAATATTTACAAAGACAGTGAATGCACCAGGGACATTATACTTGCCACTTTCATCTGTTTCTTTCCAGTTTCCTTTAGAATCCTCAATGGTTAATGTTGCATGCTCACATAATTTCCCAAAAGTTGAAAACAACATGTACTCAGATATCTCTCATTTTAATTAAAAGACTCTTATCCTACTAAGCATTTTGGTCAGGGCCATCTTTTCCACTTTGTATTAGCTGTCTCTTCTCACTACAGACTAATGGAAGACAAAACAATTTGGGGATTTGGTGAGAGGGATGTTTTTCATGTGCGTTGAAACTGTTTTTTTTTTCTTCTGTTCTATTTATAAACAGCTAATGAGCTTTGTGCATTATGTATTAGGTAGTGTGCACTCAATACCATGTATTATTGAGAATTCTTGCAACATTTTTACATCAGTAAAAAGATGCTATTTTGCTTTATTGTGAACATTCTTTATGCAAAATAACTTTCGAAAAGATGAAAAGAGAATAAAAGAATGAAAAAATAAGAGACACTCCTCTATGGATTAGTTATTCCAAAACACACACAAACAAGGCCTACCCAGACAATTATTCAAAAATACCAAGCAAGCATCAAACACATCCCTGACATTTTATTCAAATTGGACTAGGCGCCACCGAGGAGAGACCTGATAGCAAAGTGTAAATAAGTCTGAGGAAAGATGGTGAAATTTTGATAAAACAGTATGGACATTTGATTTCTGGGATATTTTTTGGTGCTTTATAATTGTGGCATGAAAAACTGGCTTTATTTCCTAGTGGTGTCAGCAATCAGAAGTTATTCTGTGGAAAGATTCCCTGACCATTAGGGTTCATGCTAGATTCCTACAACCCCAGGTAATTTTAGCAGAAAGTCTGTGCAGTGGGGTCAGGAAGAACAGAAAGTCTCCTCCATTGTTCTCCCTGGACCCTGTGACTCCAGCAAGCCTTATCATTCCATTGTCCATCTCTACTTCATCTTTGTGACTCATGCTTTTCCATTTTATATTTCATCCATACCCAGTTTCCTCTATAATGTTCAATAGTGCCACCAACAAGAACAAACAAGCAAAGCATCCCCCTTTATTTAAGTTCCACTTAAACTGTCACCATTGATATTAAGGTTTGTCTTCTTTTCTGGCATTTTCTTAGTCTGACAACATATTTTTGCAATCTCATAGTGATACCTTTAATTTGGACCTAGGGTCTGTGGTTGGTGGGGTATAATCTGTCTTTATTTTAGGCTCAGATTATCCCTTCACTTTCCAGAGGTAGGGAAACCAAACACCTGTGAATAATGGCACTCAACCTAGGCTGGTAACCAAGGGCTCTCTGATTGGCTAAGAGATCCATTCAGTGGCAAGGAACCCTTAGCTGGAACAGGGATCCAAGCCAAATTCCTATGGAGCCCAAGAATCTGGACTCTAGGAGAAATGTTCCACTAACCATAGGCCTAAAGAGAGGCTATGCCCATTATAATCTCTCCATTTAACCTATGCTGATCTCACTCTTCATTGGAGAATCTGTTTTTGCTTTTTAGAAGGCAGCTAGAACTGTGGGTAACCCAATAGTACCAATAAGACCAGAAATAATAGCTGACTCCCTGGTAGGAGATGACCCACCCCTAACACATCAGCTAGGGCCCAGGTGAAACCACAGAGGAAGTGGAGAGGTGAGCAAGAGTGCTGCTCCCACAGTGAGTCTGACAATCTGCGTCAGGGTGATGGAGACAGACTCTGATGACAAATGTTTCAAAGCACAAATTCAGAGGCTGCTAAGAACTAGACACTAAAGCAGACTTCAAACACACCCACCATGGCTCAGGGAATTTTGTGGAAGAGGGAGCAGAAAGATTGTAAGAACCTTGGTAGGGGTAATGTTCAGAGGCATTGCCCCTCCTCCCAATCACTGTCTCCTACTGGAAGAATCACCAACACCACACAGAAAACAGCAAACAGGAAGGGGGCTAAGGGAGAGAATTTCCTTCCCCCTTATATAGCCTTAGGGTGGGGTCCTGCAATTCTATCCCAGACTTAATGGCTTCCCAGAGTCTCTGGAATTTCCTTCCTACACTGCTGACACAGGAAAGGATGTTTACTTCTAGCTTCTTTGAGCTTCCTTACATCCTGTCGCCTACTGAGAGGCTGCCTTCCTGTAAACACCCCCAGAGACCCACCCAAGATTACCAAAAAGGTCAAATTGACAACAAAACTTAACCACCACAGAAAGCCACAAAGGATATCTCTGGCCAATTTTAACCAGAATTTACAGAAAGGATATCAGGGATCACAGAATTGATAGGAGACCAGAGGACAAAGAGTATATATGTTGAAGAGTTGGAAAGTATATATTATTCAAGTGGATATGTCAAAAAAGCATGAGATTTTGAGATGGGCAAAATATTTAAAGCATCTATGAATCAAATTACCACTGAATACTTCAGGGATAGACTTCATGGTATTTTGAGGTGTGGGTAGCTGGTACAGGTAGCACTTAGTGGAACCATAAGGGCATAATTATTGAGTGAACTAATTGGAGCAGGACGGACCAGCTTCATTGTGCTTAAGAACTTTGGTGGTGTGTGGCTGGGGAGAGCATAAGATGCTCTCAGGCTGTGTCAAGAGGAAGTCTTTTTACTATCTCCATCTCTAATCACCCTGCCTGGAGTGAAGAGCTTCTCTAGCTGTCATCTGTAACACAGGAGCATCTCATTAGAGGTTAAGAGAGATTTTGCAAGACACACAGGTCCAAGGTAAAAAGCCCACCACACCACATAGGCTAGGTGATAACCAGGAAATCCTAATGGCTTAAGTCCACAAAGGTTTATTTCCTACATATGTCTCCTCTGGGTCAGCTGCAGCCACAGATCTCAGTCACTCTCCTCTTGACTCTGGGCGGCAGATGAACAGAGAAGCCACAGTGTGGGAACATCAGCTGTGGTGGCCAACCACACAGACTGCAGTCTTGTACCCTGAGCGTCTCTGTCCAGAAACAACATGTCAACCACCTCTCCCAATTTCACTTGTCAAGTCAGGTGTCATGCCCAGACACCTTGGAGGCGATAGGTTGATGGACATGATGGGATGATGAAGTAGTGGGTGTTATACAGGCTCTTATATCAGATCTTATCAGATCCTTCACTGAGCGTGGAAAGTAATAAAATGCATCCTAAATGCCAAGGGACACTGTGAGTCACCTGCCAGGGCTACCAGGCTACGTATGGGATCTGATGTCAACTTGAATTCAGTCTGATTTACCAGTGACCACAGGAAAGGTACACTTTTAACAGCCAGTTGCCTTAACAATGTCTCTTGTAAGTTTCTTGTGAGGATTAAATATACATAAATTCATTGTTTTGGTAATTTGCAAGTTCAAAATAAAATTTGGCTAAAATCTGTGGAATAATCGGGTTTAGAAGGACATGAATAGCCTAATCCTCTGGGGTCTGGGGTCATTTTCTTCAGAATAGAAGATCTTGCTGTATGGGGTTTTAAGATCAGAGCTCAGTATGAAGAGAGACAAAGGATGTGAACGGGTAAATAAGAAATCTCAGGGTCAATGCTAATGGAGGCTGTGGGGCCAGGGCTGTGGTTTGGATTCTAGAAAGCACAGTAGGGAATTCTAAAAACTGAGGCAGGGGCTGCTTCAGGCATATTTTGAGGTTCTAGAAACATTGAGATATTTGGAACTTTTCTTAAACATTCAACAAAGTGCAGTTAATATCAATTACCAACAATAAAGGAACATTGTGTGCTTATAATCTGGTTTTTGTTTATGTCTGTGTGCAGTGCTATGGCTTGAACCCAGGGCTTTCCACCTGCTACACAAGTGGTCTGTCAATAATCTATGCCACTGTCCTTTCTATTGACTTTTATTTACCTCTGTTATCAGTTACGGAGCAATTGTTGAGTTTAGACACAAAGCAGATAAATAGAAAAACTTGCCACATTTACAAATAATTTTGGAAGGTACTATTAATTTATGCTGTTTTTTAGCTCTAAATTTTACAATTATATAGCTAGAGATTCACATGTACATTTTATTGATTATGGGTTGTCTCAAGCAATATTGCTCTCTAGTATTACTGGTTTCCTAAATTATTTTTCAGTAAAGACTTTTTATATATGAAAAAATGACTAATTTCTATTTCCTATATATTTTTATTTTTGATATTTGTTTATTAAAGTTGATTAAAATTGTATTCTATAGTAGCAGACTTTCTGAGTAAACATGTTTCTTAATTTCTCCCAAAGTCAGACTTCAAAACTATAATTATTACATAGAGAAAATGAGATATATTTTTGTTCAATGTCCATCTGTAGAATTTTCATGGAATTTAAATTTCTGAGTCAAGAGATTAACCTTTGTGGAATAGAGTCAATTGAGTAATTTGCATGATTATGGATTTCCTAGAGCTGCTGACATACAAGTTCACAGCTATGTACCCTCAGCTGGAAAGTGTGATATTTGATATTCCTTTGAGTTCAGGGTGCTTACAAATCTTTGAGCCATAGAATTGAAGTGAATCCTATTTTCTTCATCTATGGATCATTGTAAAGAGTAATCATATCAAAGAAGACTTATGTTTTACATCTTTAAAGTTTTTTATCAACTCAGTTAAGTCATTGTTTAATTACTTATAGAAATATGTGGCTTTATGCCATGGTTTTCATTCACAAAAAGGTACAAGAAAGGGTTGGAGAGGTGACTCACTGGTTAAGGTACCTGCCTAAAAATCCCAACAGCCTGGGTTTGATTCCCCAGTAGCCATGTAAAGCCAGATGCACAAAGCAATGCATGCATCTGGAGTTCGTTTGCAGTGACTAGAGGCCCTGATGTACCTATTCTCTCTCTCTTGTTCTGTACAAATAAATAATAAAACTATTTTTAAAATGTAGAAAACAATGTGTGTCATAGGAATACATGGAAGATAAAATCTTATGCTTATGTATACACTGAGCATGGATGTGGGCACTTCACTGTTAGTCATTCAGGTAGAATAAAATTATTGAGGACAGACCATCCTTTTGGGACCTCAACATGAGGGGTGAATCATGACCTTTCTCTTGTGTATTACCACCAGAGCAGGCAAGGTGAGGGGGCCACACATTTCCTCCTGGAATAACAAACTAAATTCATTCCTATCTCCTTTCATCTAGGCCACACTCCTGACTTTATTATTATGTCTTACCAGTGGTGAGATGAGACAAGTGTTAGACCAGAAACCTGTTCCTTTAAAAGGGTACGTGCTGTTGCCGTAATCACACCCTATGCAGTTCTTTCTCATCCCAGGTACAGCTAGAGAGAAAGTGGACAGGCTGGGACAGACAAGACCACCAGCCAAAGGCCCCTCTATCCTGTAGCAAGCTTGAGACTCCTGCCCATTCAAAGTTTAAAAAAGTATAGGTTTCCCTTTGTTTTGGGAGCCTTTTTGTTAATGGTCCAGTCTCAGCTTCTCCTGCTGCCAGCGGCCAACATTAATAAGGGATATATCTATCACTTGAACCTGTTGAGTAGAGCCAGGGGACTTTCTCCAAGTTAGTTAATAATACCCAGAAGCAGAGCCAAGAAAAGCAAGGCTTCTTCCCCACCTAACAAGAGCGCAGGTGGGCCTAACAATGATCTTTTTCTAGTGGTATGAGGGATCAAGCTCAGTGCCTTACACATGTTAGGCATGATCAGTGGAATGATGTTACTCAGGCCTCCAAAATATGAGTAAATATGATATAAGATAATGTGATAGAGGGGGAATGACTAAGATTATTTTTTTAATCTCATCTACTTATTATCAACTGAAATGAATATAATAGCAGGAGAGAAGATCATAAACCCTTCAGTTTCCTACACATTTTAGTGAGATCATGAATAAGATAGGAAATATCTTTCTTGGTCTATTCTATATTATATTATTTATATTATTATTTTACATTAGGAAGAGTTCATTATAATGAACTAACTTAATAGTTGTAAGTGATGACCTTTAACTTTCTTTTAGGAATACAGTTAAAAAATATAACAAGGCCATTTGTTTTAAAGTTAACATGTGCAAGGCATTGTCCAAGAGAAATTGAATATTCTCCTCATCATCTTGTCTGAAACTTTACAGATGTGGGAATTAATTTCACTTTGAAAAGGAATTTGAGTAAACTCTCCAGTTAATGCTAATATTAAATAGCATAACTACAATTTGAATGTAGATACTTTCTCCTACAGTGTACGATCTTGTTAGTAAATAGAAAATCATCAATAGCATACCAGAATGTCTACTTTTATCTAGGAATAACTTAGAACCACTGGTTAAACTTTCCCACTACTGTTTATAGTATCTGGTTAGCCAAAATTTTACTCTCAACTTTCATGAAAACCACTCTTTTAGCTTCCTTATATAAATAAGATTATGTGGCACTTGTCTTTCTGTGCCTGGCTTACTTCACTTGACATTTTCACTGTTGTTATAAGCGACAAGATTTTACTCTTACTGGCAGAAGAATAATTCATTCTATTATATGTATATTTTTTCTTCATCCACTTAAACCTTCTTTCCATTTCTTGGCTATGTTGCAAAGGACATGGGAAAGTAGACATATTTTCAACATACCGATGACATTTTCTTTGGATCCATATCAAGTGTGGGGTTGCTAGAGAACATGGCAAGTTTGGTCTTTAATCTGAGAACCCTCCATGCTATTTTCCATAAATGTCACCAGGATCCTTTTCTGAAAATCCTTACCAAAACATGGGCCTTTTTTTTTTTTTTGCAATAGTCTCATCTACAGTTGTTAGAAGCTGACTCATAGCTTTAGTTTGTATTTCTACTGTGATTAGTGATGTTAATCATTTTATTATATATTTGGAAATTGACATGTCTTACCTTAAACATATCTCTCAAGGTACTCAAATGTGTTCGCGGTGGGTCTGGACACCCATCTACAGGTGCCAGTCTGGAACCCAGTGCCTTTTGACTTACTACGCTTTTTTCTAGAGTAGGCTTAGTACTGTCCTCCAAGTAATGCCAGGGGCTCATTCCTTTTCTTCTTCCATGTGATCGGAATCTCATCCCTGAGACCCGCTGTCAGGGCTGAGGGAGGGTTAATGTGTGTAAAGTGAAACTGTTCTTCCTAACCTCTCTAATAGATCATGTATTTATCTCTTCTCCCAAGTGTTCATCTATCACCTGGTTTCTTAGGCCTTGTAAAGTGTTTTCATGTGTGGAGCGTTGTTTCATGTGTGAATGTTTTTATGAGGAAGGAGTGCCCGAAAGCCAATTGTGTTTTCTGGGTGGTATCATCGCTTTATCCACTCTTTTGGGATATAAAAATACAAGGGAATTGAGTTTTCTTCTCATGCAACAGACTCCAAAATCAACTAAAAAATCTATAGGATGTGGGCATGCAGGCGGAAGGAGTGCGATGTTTTGTCAGTGTTATTAGTCCAGAAATCACAACCCACTGGGTATTGGGGATCAGAGGTGCAAGATGGTGGGAATATTATGGTACCCAGAGTGGGCTGTTTCTACAGACTGAGGTATTAGATTATCTGAAAGGATAGGCAATTTCCAGTGTCAGCTACTGACACGTATTATGGTTAGATGAAGGTAGCGGTGGGAATTTTATTTGGATCTCTTCAATTTTTTAAATTTGATACTATCTTCAGACAACATCATAAGGGTCATGGCTTCATTAAAGTGGTATCATTCTTTTTCAAGTAGCAGGGAAAGTCCCTGAAAATGGAACTCAGTTTTGGTCATTGTGAAAATAAATTCAGCTTTCATATGAGGAACACAGAGCAGCCTCGGGCATCAAGAAACAGGAGGGGAGGCATTTGAGTGATTCCTCCGATTTACTGGATCCAAGTACTCTTTGTTTCCAACAAAAGGTGGTTTGCTTGAGACAGAGAGTAGGAATGTCAATTAATTACCTCTGTATTAGAACAAGAAGGAAAGAAGGTAACTTTCATAGATGCTATTTGAAGAGATGCGATTAGTGGAAGGGATTCTTAAAATGATTTAAAAAACAATAAAATTGATGTCAATGCTTGAAAATTTCCAGGATATTGATCTAAATAAGTAGTGGAGTATTATTCTACTATATAAAAAGAAAA
>PVHP010054792.1:0-10334 GCA_004024765.1 Zapus hudsonius | reverse complement strand
AACAATTGAATGTGTTCTGATAGATCGATCCTCAGCTGATGGCAGTTTGGGTTTTACAACCTCGATGAAGCTGTGTTGTTGGGGGTGGGCTTATGGGGGTTATAAGCCAGCTTCCCCTTGCCAGAGTTTGGCACACCTTCCTGCCGCTGTTTGCAGTGCTGTGGCAGAGGTGATGTCCAGCCCTCTGCTCATGCCATCGCTTTCCCTGCCAGAATGGAGTCTCGAGTCCGTAAGCCAAATAAACCCATTCCTCTACAAGCCGCTTTTGCTTGGGTTCTCTCTGCGCAGCAACTAGAAAGCTGACTGCAACAATTTTATTAATTTATAACTCAGGGTGGCTTCCGACTCACTATGTAGCCAAGGACAACCTTGAACTCCTGATCCTCCCGCTTCATTTCCTGGGTTCATGGGATTACAGATTTTTGCTATGACACATGGTCAAGGGATCTTGAAGAATCCTTCAAGCTCAGTGACATCGGAACACTCCAAGGACACACCTGCTCCGTGACAGCTCGCTGTGTGGCAGGCAGGAGTTTCAGGACATGAAGAAAAGTTTCAACATATGGGACAGTGGCTCCAAGTTACTGGACCATGTTTGACTCAAACCATCAGGGTCATCAGAAGGAAGTTTTCTTTTTCTCTCTGTCCCCTAACCATCCAAATCTTGTTCCGTCCCTTGTCTCTCCAGGGGAGCAAGCAGTGCGCCCTGCCTGCCTTCTCCTCAACACAGACAGTTTCCTCACCAAAGGACCCAGACAATTAATTACCTACCATCTTGGCACCGTTTAGCCTTCAATTTTCCTGACTACCTCAAGGATTAACTCAATGTGTGAGACTTCACTGGGCCATTTAAGGGAGCATCATAACTCTTTCTGTTCCCCAGAAATTGTAACCCGGACTCGGTTTTGTAATGCTAATTGCCTTATCTTCATAAATTCTACAGTCTTACATAATTTACCCGCATTGTAGCAGGATTTCCCAAGAATAAGAAAGCAGGTGCCGTCAATGGTAATTTGAATAAGAAAAGACATGTTAAGTGCTTCTTCTCTCACAAGTAATAGAAATTAATTAGCTCTGAGCCGCTTTGGAGGTTTTTGCTTTTTTTTTTTTTTTTTTTTTTGCTGTAACCTGTTATGTTTTCTAATTGTATGGAAAGAAGGTTTGATTTGATCACATTATTTGGTGACGGAGAGGCCTCTGTTTGGAGTCAAAGGTACAGAACAGTGGCAGCCAGAGGGTGGGAAGCCACCGGAGGAGGAGATGTGCAGAAAGTTAAGGGCTTTGTAATCAGATAAACATGAGTTCTGAGCTAGCGTGAGCCTGGACAAATCTATTTCTCCCTAGACACTTCCGATTTCTCCTGTCTGTCACTGAGGTTGTACCTCTCACTGCAAGAGCAGAGCCTGGGCCCCAAGCAGGTGGAAGTACTAACCTGAGAACTGGACGTAACTCAGCTTTGGATCCACCGCAACCTTGTTCAGGAAACTCAGCCAGCATGCCTTCAACTTTAAGAAACATATCATGCTGTTTCAAATGGGTTAAAGAGCTAGACATGATGCTCATGCCTGTAATCCCAACATTTGGGAGGCTGAGGTAGGAGGATCGCCATGAGTTCAAGGCCTGCCTGAGCTATACAGTGAATTCCAGATCATCCTGAGCTACAATGAGACCCTTTCTGGGAAAACCAAAGCTGGGCTAACCAATATAAACCATCATCACCATGAGAACACTAGAAGGAACCCAGGCTGCAGGGCAGTGCAATGAATGACAGGGGAGTATCATCCAAGACCTAGATCTTCTTTCTCTCCTTACTTAGCTGTCCTGAGGGCTGGCTTTACGGAATGTAGGCTTGTCATCCCCTGGCCCAGGAGAGGGAGGATACTGTTCTGGAAGGATCTCCTGTGTCGTGATGCCCAAGTTCTTTGTGTCTCTAACAACTAGACAAGACACAGAGCAATAGCAGTGAAAGTATAGACTTCTTAAAAGTGACAGTAAAGCCTACGTAGAACACACTGCACAGTACGGTGATTCCCAGAAAGCATGCAGCAGAGGCCCCTCTTCTCCTGATCCAGGGATTTTTCCTTCGCCAAAGAGGAGGGAGGGGTTTGGGAAGGGGTGAGCCCTTTGGGCTGTCCAGGTGATTGTTATCTGTTGCTGTTAGCTAGAGATTTGTGCTGCCTTGAATTGGTCCAGGGCAGTCTGAGGGATGGTTTTTCTTAGCTGCTGGGTTCTGGAGTTAACTTTCTTAAGGCTCTCAGACTCACACGTCTTAGCCTATCTTCCTGACTCTCTACTGTAGAGTGTAAATCCTCTCCTTCAGCCTGACTGAACCTATCAACTTGCCTGTCCACCTTGTAAGCATCACAGGAAAATGTCACAGGGGTTGTCAGACTGATCTGTCCCCAGAACTGTCATAGGGTCTTCACTAGGGAGGGGGGAGAGACAGGTGTTGATGGTCTCCACTCCAGAGGCCCACAACACAGTGACATGGGTAAGGAGATGAACCCCTCTGTGCTGTGTTTGTGACTGGGAACTAGGGACAATAGAAATACCTCACAAGGTGCTTGTGAGGAATCCATAAAGCAGGTCTGGCTTTTTTTCCCTGCATTTTTATTTTAATTGTATTAATTAATTTATTTATTCTAGTTTTTTGAGTAAGTTCTCACTCTAGCCCAGGCTGACCTGGAATTCACTATGTACTCTCAGGGTGGCCTCAAACTCACAGCGATCCTCCTACCTCTGCCTCCCTAGTGCTGGGATTAAAGGCATGTGCCATCACACCAGGCTTCCCCGGCTTTTTCTTTCTCTGTGTTTGAGAGACATCCTGGAGCAAGGTATTCAAAGAGGCTCTCTGGATTTGGCAGGACGGAAATCTAAGGAGGTGCTAGGGCAGTGCTTGCCCAGGAAGCATGGTGAGACAAGAGCCCATCCACCTGGGCTGATGGCAAGGAAGTCTAGCCAAATCTGTGAGCTCTGTGCTCAGTGAAGAGACCCTGGCTCAAAATAATAAATAAATAAATAATAAGGTGGAGAGCAAGTGAAGACACCTGACGTCAACATCTAACCTTCACACACACGTGAATGCTCATGCACATACACACACATATGCCAAAAAATAAAAAATAAAAATAAACACACGAAAGAAAAGAAGACTTCTCTGAGAACATCCTCCAAAGAAGCACATTTTTCACCACAGGGAGCTCCAATTAAGGGGACACAGTGGCAATGATGTAATTAAGGGACCACGACAATGATAAAAATCAGAACATAATGACAGCAGGACCATGCAGTGTGCACAGAAGGTAATCCAAAGGTGGTACGTGTTTAACACTCTACCAATGTCCACAAGAAACTCCATCCATCTCTCACCCCTTGAGTGGCTCCATCCCAAACCTGGCAAGCCAAACCTTGGAAAGCCAGTTAATGAGCAGGTCCCATCACTGAAGAAAAAATGTCCCAGAGACCCAGGGACTCTTTCTCCATTTGGTCTGAGTCACATTTGCCAAGCAGTTTTTTGAAGCCCCCATGTATAGCTTCAAAAACTTGAACTCCAGTGATTATCCCATTGGATAAAACCTAAGATTCCACTATATTTTGTCCACACAGAAAGATACATTTTAAATGGGAAGATGCAGAGGTTGAAGGAAGAGTTGTGCCAGGCAGTGAGCCCACGAGGGTTCCCGTGGCAAGGAAAACCATCAGAGATAAAGAGGGCTATTCATAATGCTGTAAGGGTTAATTCAGAAAGACACGGCTCTCCTAGGTGTG
Organism: Zapus hudsonius; assembly: GCA_004024765.1. NCBI lineage: Eukaryota > Metazoa > Chordata > Mammalia > Rodentia > Dipodidae > Zapus > Zapus hudsonius. The sequence continues at coordinate 6,566 of PVHP010054792.1, read as the reverse complement.
CATCTTTTAGCTGATTCTCAAGGAAATGATGCCAGCAGCATCCTCTCAGTAATTAACTGAGCAACTCTACTAAAAAGTCAGCAAATACAGAAAACATAAACACCATCAGCCAGTCGTTCCTCATTCATAAATATGGTACTCCATCCTAGACACCTGTAAAACGCATATCTTTTTCAAGTGCACATAGAACATCATTCACCAAGATTGACTATATGCTGGGCCATAACATAAGTTCCAATGACTATGTCCTCCAAAAGCAATAGATTTTAATTCTTCAAAACATATTTAACCAGGGACAGGGAGATGGTTGATTAAACAGCAATTAAAGGCAGTGTTTGCAAAGCCTGCTGAGCTGGGTTCAATTCTCCAGCACCCACAGAAAGCCAGGCATATAAAGTGGCACATGCATCTGGCATTCGCTTACAGTAGCAAGAGATCCCAGCATGCACAGGTGCACACACACACACACCAAAATAAATTTAAAATATTTTTAAAATTAATAACCTTAAAAATCCAGAAAAGCTTCCAATAACTCAAAATTAAAGAAAGTGCTTCTAAACAGCCAATGAATCAAAGAAATACATCCAAAGGAAATGTACAATATTTTGAATTAAATGATAATAAGCATGCAGTAGATCAGAATGTGTGGGATGTAGTCAGAGAGTGCTCAGAGGAAAATGTACTTTGCTCGGGTAGTAAATTCTCATATTGGAAAAGGAGAAAGATTTTTAGATATATGTCAAAGTTTCTGACTGCATATATGTTGGGAAAAAGAAGAGGGAATTAAATCATAATAAAGAAAAGAGGACACAATAAGGATAAGGAAGAAATAAATAAAAGAGAAAAATCAGAAAATTAACAAGGCCAAATCTTATTCTTTGTAAAGATTAATAAACATTTTGAAAATGATAACAGGACTGATCAAAGAAAACAGAGAAAGAGGGAGAAAAGAAAGGGAAGAAAAAGAGAGAACAGTATGAGTGATAAGAGATTACTATAAATGTTACATATATTAAAAGAAAAAGTAAAGCTCTATTTTCTCGATAAATTTTACAAATAGGAAATGGACAAATTTCTTAACACACACATAAACAAAACTTATAAAAATGGACACAAGAAGAGATAGAAAATTAACATGGATTTATACTTGTTTAGAAATGTGTATTTGTAATTAAAACTACCCCACAAGAAAAACTCGAGACTCTGACCTCACTGGTGAGTTTTATTAAACAGTCACAGATAAATAATATCAATAACGTATTGATTCTTTCAGAAAATAGAGCTGGGGGCTGGAGAGATGACTCAACCAATAAAAACACTTGCTTGCAAAGCCTGATGGTCCAAGTCTAATACCCCAGTACCCACATATAGCCAGATGCACAAAGTGGCACACGTGTCTGGAGTTTGTTTACAGTAGTGATAAGCCCTGGTGTGTCCATGTGCTCGCTCTCTCTCTCTCTCTCTCTCTCTCTCTCTCTCCCTTGTAAATAAATAATATATTTTAAAAAAATAGAATTGGATGGAACAATTCCCATTTTGTTTTATAAAGCCAGCATAAACCTGGTACCAAAGCCAGACAGTTACAGGAGAGAAAAAAAGTCATATGCCAAGATTTTTCATGAATGAATGTGGGTATAAAAATCCTTAATGAAGTATTAACAAATTGAATCATATATATATATATATATATATATATATATATATATATATATATATATATATATATATATATATATATGGATACTACAGTTGAACCAAGTGGGACTTATTCCAGGAACGCAAGATTGATTTAATATTTGAAAATCAATGTAATTCACCACATTACAAAAGAGAAGAGAAACATCATCCTAATCGAAACAGAAAAAAATCATCTGAGAAACTCGGCATCCATTCAGATCGCTGACAACTCCCTTAGTTTGATGAAGGACGTCATAAAAACAATGAGACTTATGACAACAGCTACCACGGGATGCTGAGTGATTTCCAAAGTGCATTGGGGAGAAGACATGCATGTCTACCTCCCCCCCCCACGCTTCTGTGCACAGCATCACTGGCAGTTCTGGCCAATAGAACTCGAAAGAAAATGAGGTGTTGGGAAAGAGGTAAAATGTGCTCCACACTGACGTGACCTTTTATATATATATAGAAGCTGCTAGAAACAAATGAAAAAAATTAATTATTCAAACTGGTAACATTAATTGAGCAAGATTGGTAGTAAAAAAAAGATTAATATAGTACAAAGCAATTTATTTCTATATGCTAACAGCAAGCAATTAAAATTTTTCATTGATAATAGCATAAAACACAAAAAAAGAGTGAAAATAAATTTAGCAAGTGAAACACAAGAGCTTTACATTGAAAAATCACAAAATGCTAAATTAAAAGAAATTAAAGAATCCCTAACACATCATCTGGGGCCCAAATGAAACCACAGAGGAAGTGTCGAGATGAGCAAGAGTGCTACTCCCACATCAAGTCACACAACCTGCGCCAGGGTGATGGAGATGGACACTGAGGATACTCAAAATAGCCCAAAACAGAAACCCAGAGACACTTCAGAGCTCAACAGTAAAGCAGACTTAAAACTCACCCACCAAGGCTCTGAGAATTTTGTGGAAGAGGAGGTGGAGAGATTATAAGAACCATGGTGGGAGGAATATCCAGAGGCATTGCCTCCCTTTTAAAAAAAAACAACTGGCTACTGCTTGCGCAGTTCCTAGCCCTCCAACCCATGGAGTGTTCCAGAAATCCCACTGAGGAGGGTCCTCAGTAGATTGGGGCAGGGAGGAGGGAAATGGGGGTACCAGCATAAGACTCATTCATATAGAGTTTCTACTTATTAGCAATAAATAAATAAATTTAATTAAAGAAGACCTAAGTAAAAGAAGAAATGCACTAAGGTTATGGATTGGAAGTCTCTTTGGAGGGGAGGTGACACATTTAGGTCTTGTCACTAGTGGGCACGTCTTGCCTGAAAGGCTGGTTGTGTAGTTTGCAAGGTCCACTGCTCCTAAGACTGCTAATGACTTTGCTCCCCTTGCAGCCTGCAGAGCACCTTCCAGCACTCTGGAAGCAGGTAGCCAGCAGGGAGGAAGCTTCCAGCTCAGTTTGGAAGTCATCGTATTGTTATATCAATCCCGTCCAAAAAATATCAATAGATCCTGTGCAATCCCATTCATAAATTCAATTGGCTTGCTTCTAAATGAAGTTGACAAGTTATTTAAAATATATCTGACATCACCATGGATCTAGTCTAGCTGAAATAATCTAAATAAAATACATAGTTGGGAAGAAAGGGTTTAGTAGAGCTGGAGGGGATAAGAGAGGAATAGGGAGTGAATCTGGTCAAAAAGCATTATATGTAAATAAATAAAATAATAATTAAAAATACATAGTTGGAGCTGAGGTGATGATGGTTTCTAGGATTTTAGAATATGTAGCCTGTCACGTGTGCTGAAAGAAGAAAAGGGAAGAAAGAAAGAAGGGAAAGAGAGATAAAGAAGAAAGAAAAGAAAGAAAGAAAGAAAGAAAGAAAGAAAGAAAGAAAGAAAGAAAGAAAGAAAGAAAGAAAGAAAGAAAGAAAGAAAGAAAGAAAGAAAGAAAGAAAGAAAGAAGGAAGGAAGGAAAGAAAAAAGGAAGGAAAAAAGAAAGGTGGAGGTAAGGAGAGAGAGAAAGGAAGGGAGGGATGGAGGAAAGAAGGACGGAAAGGAAGAAGGGAGGGAGGGAGGAAACAACGGACAAATCAAACTATCAAAATTTCAAACTTCTGCTGCGCAAGTGCTAAAATGAAAAATAAGCCACAGATTGAGAGAAATCTTCTAAGCACACATGACAGGCTAGATAGTCTAAAATCCTAGAAACCAAAACTAAAAAAGACAAATGACCTAGGTAAATGGACTTGAGCCGATATCTCGCAAGAGAATATGCTTGAATCCTTTGGTACATAATAAATTATTCAAAATCATTAATCCTGGAAGCCCACACTAGGATGCCACTTTATGGCCACTAAATAACAAGATTTCAAAAAGCAGAAGATAGAATACCTTAGCAACAAGAATTTGGAGACGTGGCGTTCTCTACATTGAAGGGGGGAGACAACTGCAAACAATTTGGTAATAAAAATCAAAAACATGTGCTTATCACATGATCCAGGTACTCCTCCTGAGTAGATAAATTAAGACCCACACATTCTAAAAGGCCCATACATCAAACTGGAGAGATGGTTCAATGATTAAGGTGATTGCCTGCAAAGCCTAATGACCTGGGTTCGACTCCTCAGTACCCACATAAAGCCAGATATACAAAGTGGTGCATGCATCTGGAGTTCATTTGCAGTGGCTGGAGGCCCTGGTGTACCCATTTTCTCTCTGTCTCTCTCTGCTTGCAAATAAAATTTTTTAAATATTTAAAAAATGAAATCAAATGCCCCCTCAGTAACAACATGCAAAGGGGGGTGGAACCGGGTTGACTCCTAGGCTGTTCACAACCCCCTACCCCATGGACTGCTCCAGACTGCCCACGGAGGAGGATATCCAACTAACCAGGGACAGGGAAGAGGGAAATAGGGGACCTGGAGACATCAACACATTATTCCCTTATTAAGTGTATTTAATTATCAATAAAAAAATAAAATAAAACGAAAGATCCATACAGGAATATCCTTCATAATAGCCCCAAACTAGAAGCATCCCAAATATCCATCAACAGGTAAATCAATAGTAAACCCTGGAATATTCACATGCTAGAATACTACCCAACAATAAACAAGATGGAGCTACTGATGCATACAATAAAATGTTGAATAAAAGAATCCTATACAAAATTAATCTCTGATAGTAAAAAAAATCAGAATAATGTCTCCCGATGTTGAGTAGAAATTGGCTGGATGGGAAAAAAGAGTAAATTTTTCAGATTTAAGCTGTCTTCATAGGTTGTAGTTTCATGGGTATCAAGTGTCAAAACTTACTAAATTATGGGGCTAGAATTTACACAGCTCATGATGTGTCAAGTTTACTTAGTGGGTTGGGGAGATGGGTTTACTCAATCAGTAAAGTACTCATTGTACAAGTATGAGAACATGAGTTTGATCCCTAGCACCCACTTAAACCGGGCACAGTGGTAGCAGATGCCTATGAAGCCTATAGCACCGGGTGGCAGGGGCAGGAGGATCCCCAGGGCTTTCCGCTCTGCCAATCTTGCCAAGTCCACAGGCTCCTGTTCAATGAGAAAGTTTGTCTCCAAAAACAAGATGAGTTGGGTATAGTGGCCCACACCTTTAGTCTTGGCACTTGGTAGGCTGAAGTAGGAGGATTGCCATGAGTTCAAGGCCAGCCTGGGACTACAAAGTGAGTTTCAGGTCAGCCAGGGCTAGAGTGAGACCCTGCCCCTCCTCACAAAACAAAACAAAAGAACCCAACAAGGTGAGGAATAACAAGGAAGATACCTGACATCAACCTCTAGCCCCCACATACACATACACACACCTACACAGATGCATGTGTACACACACACACACACACACACACACACACACACACACACACACACACACACCAAAATTTACTTTAAAAATAGACTTTGCCAGAGTTGGTGGTTCATGGCTGTAAACCCAGCACTCAGGAGATTGAGGTAGGAGGGATGATCACTGTGAGTTTGAGGCCAGACTGAGTGAGATCCTGTCTCGAAATAAACAAACACTTGGTGGCAGAGTAGAGATCGCGTCTGAGGACATCCGTGGATTGTGGCGACAGTGGGAGATTACTTCTGTAGACAGGTGGGCTGGTGGCACTCAGAAGATACAGGGACAGTGAGTTGAAGAGAAGTGAAGAAAAGCACTGAGGGTGTGTGGGGGGCTGGTGGAAGAAAACATGTCCTGGGTTCCTCTGGGACTGGGTGCTAAGACGGTGCACCCTTGGGAGTTGAGTTTGCAAGGTCACATCACAGAGCCCAAGAGTCAACTTTCTAGGCTAAACTCTGACCATGTCCCTCCCAGCCTTCCTGTTCTCCTTTAGCAGAATAGTTCTACCTACAAAATATGGTCGACGCCATACAGAAGATCTGGGCTCAGCAGTTAAAGGCACTTGCTTACAAAGCCTGATGGCCCGGGGTTCAACTCCCCAATCCACATGTAAAGCCAGATGCACAAAGCGGGCACATGCAGACATTTGGAGTTCATTTGTAATGACAGGATGCCCTGGTGTGCCCATCCCCCCTTCTGTCCCCCCTCTGCTTGCAAATAGAAAAATAAAATATTTAAAAAAAAAAAAAAGAGTGGATCTAACCCAAGCCCTGTCAGTTTCCCCTGTGTCAGCCTCCTGGACTCTGTTGTCTCTCCCTCCCTCAAATCCCAAAATACATGACTTACAGAAGCGCTGCCCAAGACAACACCATCACTTTGCTAACTTTTGTATCCATGGATGAAAGTATAAAAAAGAAAGTAAATAAATATAATTTTAAAAAGAATTTAAGAGGTACTGTCTTTCATGTCTCCGTGCTCCTTAAAAAGCCCCTGAGCAGGACGTACCAGGCCATTCAGTGTACACAGCCTTGGTTAGGAATATAGATGG
>PVHP010054791.1:0-10421 GCA_004024765.1 Zapus hudsonius | reverse complement strand
AAAAAAATTTGGAAAGCCAGATGTGGTTGTTTATACCTGTAATCTTGACCAGCACTTGGGAGGTAGAAGCAAGAGCTTTAAAAATTTGAGGCCAGTCTGGGCTCTGTGGTGAGACCTGTTTATAAAACAAAAATAAAACCCTGAAAGTGTTAAAACTTGGAGAATTTCATATACTATAGCTAACATAAGAGAGTAGGCCTTTATTTTTTAAAATATTTATTTATTTATTTAGAGAGAGAGAGAGAGAGAGGGGGGGGGGAGGGAGGGAGGGAGGAAAAGAATGGGCACCCCAGGGCTTCTAGCCACTGCAAACAAGCTGCAGACTTCTGGCTTTACATGAGTACTGAGGAATCAAACTCAGGTCCTTCTGATTTGCAAACACCCTACCCGCTAAGCCATCCCATCAGCCTGAGAGAAGGTCTTTTTGTTGTTGTTTTTCTTTGATACAGGGTCTTGCTCTGTAACCCAGGCTGTCTTGAATTCACTATGTAGACCAGGCTGGCCTTGAACTCTAGTGATCCACCTGCCTCAGCCTCTCTTGTATGAGAGGTATGAGCCACCATGCCTAGAAGAGTAGGTCTTTTAGCATCAGGTTGTAAGGAATTCCAAAGTTAGATATTTTGTTATTTGTACTTTATTATGATAGTATTTGTGGGAGGAAGGTAGTTTAATTTTTGGTTTTCTTTTGAGACAGGGTTTCTTTTCTTTCTTTCTTTTTTTTTTTTTAAGGTAGGGTCTCACTCTAGCCCAAGCTGACCTGGAATTCACTATGTAGTCTCAGGGTGACCTTGAACTCATGGTAATCCTCCTACCTCTGCCTCCCAAGTGCTGGGATTAAAGGCGTGCGCGACAGGGTTTCACTTGTTAACTCACTAGCCTAGGCTGATCTTGAATTTTCCACAGTCCTCCTGCCTCCTAGTGCTGGAATTATGGTCATGAACCATCAAACCCAGCCTGAAATTCCTCCCTCCCCTTTGAGACAAGTTCTCTGGGATGGAGAGATGATGGCTCAGTGATTAAAAGCACTGTCTTGCAAAGCCTGATGGTCCAGGTTTTGTTACCCAGAACCCACATGAAGCCAGATGCACATGTGTCTGTGGAGTATTTGCAGTGGTAAGAGGCTGTGTGCCCCCATTCTCTTTCTCTGCTGCTTGCAGGCAGGCAGGCAGGTAGGTGGGTAGGTGGATGGATGGATGGGTGGATGGATGGATGGATGGATGGATGGGTGTATGGGTGTGTGGGGAGATTGAAGGTAGAGATCTGGGTAGGCTTGGAACTTGCTATGTAGACCTGATGGCCTCAAACTTGTTTTGTCAGGGCCTCCAACATATGGGGATTATGGGCATGTACCACTATGTCTGCTTTAAAACTTCTTTTTTCCTGTTTTATTATTAAGTAGAAACTTTGTATGGGCACATTTTGTGTTGATACCACCATTTCCCTCTTCCCTGCCCCCATTCAAACTTATTTCTTTTACTCAGACTGATGTGGAGCTCTTTCTAGTCCAGGCTGGGCTCAGCCTCTTGAGTTCCAGGTTTGAACCACCACACCCTGCCCTCTTTCTTTCTTTTTTTGTTTTCCCTTTTTGAAGATTTTTTTTTTTAAGACTTAGAGAGACTTTATTAGATTGAGTGGGAAAGAGGAGAAAAGTACAGAGAGCCCCTGTCATGTGGAAGGCAGGAGGAGGTAGGAGGCCACTTGGGAGTAGGGGTCGAGATACTCCCCCTTCTCAGCCTAGGTGGACTGAGATGACAGGGACTGAACAGAGCAGGGACCTGGAAGTTCAGAGAGGTGAAAAGTCAGTAAGAGCCTTATTCATAGATTTTTTTTTGACATTTTTTTTGACATGTATATAGTGTGTTTTGACTGTTTCTTTTGTCTCCCACTTAACCTCCTCTTCCCAACTAGTCCCTCTTATACATACATTCATGTTTTTATTCTTCTTATTATTTTTTTTTGGTTTTTCGAGGTAGGGTCTCACTCTAACCCAGGCTGACCTGGAATTCACTATGTAGTCTCAGGGTGGCCTTGAACTCATGGTGATCCTCCTACCTCTGCCTCCCAAGTGCTGAGATTAAAGGCGTGCGCCACCATGCCCAGCTCTTATTATTTTTTTTGACCCAATGAATTTAATTAGGGCTGCTACATGTACATACATGGGCGAGGGTTACTTACCTGAGCATGGTACACCACCGTAGGAAATGTTTCCTCCTGCAGCAAACATTAGATCCTCAGGGAAGGGTAGGGCCTCATGAGCTACTGGTAACTGCCTATAAATCCTCAGGGAGGGGTGGGCCTCCTGTCTTCCTCAGGCATGACTGCATGCAGAGGTGCCCAGTGTCATGCAGGTAACCAGAACTGCTATCAGGTTTTTGTTGTTGTTTTGGGGTTGTGTGTGGTTTTTTTTGAGGGTCTTACTCTAGCCCAGGCTGACCAGGGATTCACCATGTAGTCTCTGGCTGACCTTGAACTCATGGCGATCCTCAGCCTCTGGAGTATACCACTGTGCCTAACTTCTGCTATGAGGTCTTGAGTGCCACTACCATGTTGTGGTAGTTCCAACGCTAGGTTTTTAGTTGCAGTTACCTTATTGCTGGGACAAAGCACCTGACAAAAAGCAGCTTATTGTAGGAAAGGGTTTAGTTCAGGTTTACAGTTTTGAAGGGGAAGCTTTACCGTGATGGGGAAGCTGGCTCACAGATCCACATTAATGGAAAAGAAGTAGACTGAGTAAGCTGGCTGTGTCTAGGGGGGCCTGGGCTAACACCCCAAGGCCTACTGAAGGTGACACACCTCCTCCAGTGAGGCTCCTCCTCCCCAACTGCCACCAGCTGGACATTGAGTATGAGGCTTAATCACAAACTCATTATGCCCTGGGGGACAATTATACATTCAGACTACTGCACTTGTCACAGACAGAACACAGCCTTCTACAGCACTCCTCTCTTCCTTCCAAGATTCTTCCTTCATGTTCCCTGAGCCTTGGCTGGTGAGCATCCAACAGTCCCGTATTCTCGGCACTGACCAGCACTCTGCACCGACCATTGCCCCCACCAGAAGCAGCTTCTCTGACTAAGACTGAGAGCAGCATTGGTCTATGGGCATGAATATTAATACTTAGAAGGTAGTCTGCTGCTACAATGTGTCTACTTAGCAAAATAGTAGTAGCCTCCTCATTAGAGACTGTGACCTTCCCACCACAGCTACTAGGCTGATAGTACCTAGCCTGAATTCCTTCCTATGAAGCAGGCCTTAAATCTGATCAATAAGCGTCTCAGTAACAGTCATGCCACTATTGCACCAGCATGCCATGTTGTTGTTCTTGCCTCCGGGGGGCGCCCGTGGAGGGAAAATGGTGAAGCTGTGGGAAGCTGAGCGAAGGCTGGTCGTTGCTCCGCTGTCTCAGGGCGTTTCCACAGAGCTGGGGGCCAACGCAGGGGGGTCCGGCGAGACACAGACGCGAGCAGATGTGTATAGTGTATCCACGTGGTTGTCTATTCAATTGGGAGAGCTTACATTTATAGGAAAAAGGGGCCAGGGAGATGGAAAAGGATTGGTTGGTTGGGGTGGTGAGTTAGCGGCCTGCACTTGGATAGGTGAGTATGGACAACCTGAGAATACCTAATTTGGGGGTCCTGAGTGGCGGGAAATACGTGATTCTAGCCATGGTCCGTGGGGATGGGTACAGGGAAGTTTGTTACTTGGTCTGACACCCATTGCCAATCATGCTGAGATGGGAATGCTGGTTCCTGTGGCTTGCCCATGGGGGTTGGGAGTCAGGGTTGATGGAGCTGGGAAACGCCTACCAAAATATCGGGGTTTCACCTACTCAGACATCCTTAACCCTTTGTTTTCTGTGCCCTCACTAGCAGTGCCAACAAGCAGTTCCCGACACCATGCTTTCTTCCCTTGAGCCACTGTCTCTTGTAGAATAATTAGTTAGCTGAGAATGCTGACCTTGAGCCCCTCCCTGCACATCCCAATCACTGGAATACTAGGCATGTGCCTCCATGCTCAGCTAGATCTCTCATTTTAGTTCCATTGCTTGTAGATTTTTTTTTTTTTGAGTTTTCTTCATGCACAATCTTAATGGCAAAGAAAGCCAAAATATCTTAATTTCAACTTGGTATGACTTGTCTTTTCCTTTCTGTATTTTTTCCAATAGTTAGTGTTGGTGATTAGAAATACAGTATAATCCATGTGTATAACTTTACTATTTTATTTTGGAGTATGTGGGAAACTTAGCTTGTATGAGTGGGCTATGCAGTCCAGTGCATTAGCTACTTTTTTGTTGCTGTGATAAAATGCCTGGCAAGAAGTAGCATAAGGCCTCATGCATACTGAGCATACCCTGTACACTGAGCTGTATCTCCAGGCCACATGTGTTATTTACAGTTTTTAGTAGCCCACACTAAAAGTAACGCTAAGTGGAGTTAAATAGATGGATGTGGTGTATGCCTGTAGCTCTTGGGAGGTAGAGGTAAGAGGATCTGGAGTTCATGGTCTGCTTTAGCTACATTGCAAAGTTGAGGCCAGCCTGAGCTGCCTGAGACCCTGTTTTTGAAAAAAAAAAAAAAAAAGAGAGGGGGAGGAGTATGGCGCATGCCTCTAATCTCAGTGCTCTGGAAGCTAAGACAAGAGGATCTTTCAAGGTCAAGGTTAACCTGCGCTTATGAGACCCTGCCTCATAAATATAAAAAACAAAGGCAAGGGGCTGGCCCTATAGGAGCAAAAGATAAAAAGGGACTGGGAAGATGGCTCAGTGGTTAAAGGCACTTGCTTGTTAAGCCTGAAGGTTCAGGCTTGAGTCCCCAGTACCTACATAAAGCCAGATGCACAAAGTGGCACATGCATCTGGAGTTCATTTGCAGTTGCAAGAGGCCTTGGTGCACCCATTCTCACTCTGCCTGGCAATTAAATAATTAAAAAAAATTTTTTTTAAAGGTGAAAAGAAGCCAGGCATGGTGATGCACACTTTTAATTCCAGCACTTGGGAAGGCAAAGGTAGAAGGATTGCCATGAATTCAAGGCCTCCCTGAGACTAAATAGTGAATTCCAGAGTTGGGCTAGAGTGAGACCCTACCTTGAAAAACCAAGAAAGAAAGAAAAGGCAGAGCACAGAAAAAGTTTTGAGCACCGAAACTACTCTGAAATTTGCTTTTCTTTTTCTAGCATTGGCTTGTCTGTCTGTCTGTGTTTAAGGCAGGGTCTATGTCATTTATTCAAAGCTATAGAATGTGCAACATCAAGAGAGGACACTAATATAAACTATAGACTATAGATGATGATGTGTCAGTGAGATTCAGTTATTGATGCAGATACTCTGATGGGGATGTTTATAGCAGGTAAGAGTATTGAGAAATCTAGCATGTATTGCTGGACTATGTAGCTAATGTATTAGTTACTTTCTGTTGTGTGATAAAATACCCAACAAGAAGTAGCTTAAGGAAGGAAAGGGTTTATTTTGGCTTACAGTTCCAGGGGATGTATTCCATCATGATGAGGAAGGCACAGTGGCAGGAGCTAGAGACTGGCTGGTCACATTGTATCCACATTCAGGAAGCAGAGAAAAGGAATAGGAGGTGAGTTGAGGCTATAAGACCTCAAAGTCTGCCCCAGTTACCCACTTCCTCCAGCAAGGCTCCATCTCCTGAAGGGTTCACAACTTTTCCAAATAGGCCCACTAGCTGGGCACCAAATGGTCCTTGACCCTAGATAGTGTGATAGAGATGTTTCAGTACTCAACACTCCATTGTCACTTCTCAGCACATTGATGAGTTGTTGTTTTTGGTTTTGTGAGGTAGGGTCTTGCTCTAGCCCAGGCTGACCTGGAATTTACTACGTAGTGTCAGGCTGGTCTCATAATCTTCTTACCTCTGCCTCCCAAGTGCTGGAATTAAAGGCATGCCCCACCACACCTGGATCCCTTGATGAGTTTTGAGACTTCCCAGTGGTCATCAACATCTGAGAAAAGAAAGCTTCTCTTAACTGAAAGTGAGAGGAGCATTAATATATGGGCATAAACACAAGTATTTAGAGGGCAGTTTGATGGTCATAATGTATTCATTTAGCCAGAGAACAGTAGTAGGGCTGGGCTTATGACCTCCTCAGCAGCAGGCTATTGGTTAGATTTTTCTAACTAGGCAGGAATTCCCTCCTGTGGAGCAGGTCTCATGTCCAATCAGAGGATTTGTTTTCCCCCATGTCGTAGTGAGCTTTTATGTTGCTGCTGGGATGAACCTCCAAACCAGGCACAGTTTATAGGAGGAAAAAGGGATTTATTTGAAAGAGGCTGTCCCCCTTTCACAGGTCCTAGCAGAGAGAGAAACCCATCACCTGCACAACACACATACCAGCAAACATTAAGGAACTCCAGAGTTCAGACTGCTCTCTGCATACATATAGCTGGAATTCCAGATCCTCCCCCAGAAGCACCTTAGGGCTGGGCCCTAGGATCCACCCACGGTGACACCTCTTTCAATTTATAAGCTTTAACAATACTCCTGAATCTTTTGGGGGATAGCCATTCAAAGTACCACACCCATAGTAGAAATGTCACCAGTTGCCACATTTGGCCCTGCTGGCCAGCCTTTTAAGCTTGCAGGGTTCACTGCTGGTTAAGACTTTCTCCCAACAGGCTGCATGGCTCTTTGCAACATCTTGACAGCTAGTCAGCATCCATCTCAGCTCTAGCTTGATTTCTCAGTGACTTGGGTATTTTATAAGATGTCTTTGTATTAGTGATTTTCATATTTATAGATTTGAAATCCATTATAGACAAAAGAATATGTTCTATGTCATTTCCATTTAATAATTTTATTGAGGTTTATTTTATGAGCCCCTGGTTTATCTTGGCAAATATTTTGCATGCATTTGGAAAGAAGTTTATTTTACTATTGTTGGGTGGAATGCTCGATAAATGTCAATTTTATCAATTTAACTGGTATTGTATATTATGTGTTCTTACTGAATTTCTGTATACTTGTTCTGTGAGTTACTGCTTGAGGAATGTTGAATTCTTAGTTGTGGATCTTTTTGTCTTTTCTACTATGTCAGTTTTTGAAACGTCTCCTACAGGCTCGTATTATGAGCTTGGTCCCTAGTTTGTAATGCTATTTTAAAGACTTTAGACAAAACAATAAAACTCAAAGTGGTGACACACTGTAGTGGTTTGATCAGATGTCCCCCATAAACTTAATGGGGGACATGATTGATCCTTAGTTGATGGCAGTTTTGGAATTGGAACCTTGTTGGAGGTGTGTTGTTGGGGGCAGGCTTATAGGGATTATAGTTGGCTTCCCCTTGCCAGTGTTGGGCACACATTCCTGTTGCTGTTTGCAGTGCTGTGGTGGAGGTGACATCTATGCTCTGTTCATGCTATCATTTTCCCTGCCTTGATGGAGTTTCCCCTCGAGTTCATAAACCTAAATAAACCCTTTCCTCACAAGCTGCTTTTTTGTCGGGTCTTTGTTGCAACAACAAGAAAGTCAACTATAACACACACTAAATTGTTATCCCAGCAAATGGAGACAGAAAGATCAAGAGTGCAAGAGTTACATCACATGTTTGACACCAGACTGAATTATAGGAGACCCTATTGCTGTTACCTTCCTACTTCTGGGACACCTGACCAAAAAGCACCTGGGGAGGAAAGGTTTCTATTTTTATTTTTTTGGGGGGTTCTTTTTGAGGTAGGGTCTCACTCTAGCTCAGGCTGACCTGGAACTCACAGTGATCCTCTTACCTCTGCCTCCTGAATGTTGGGATTAAAGGTGTCTGGCTAGGAAAGTTTTTTTTTTCTTCTTCCTGATTTATAGCCCTGAAGAGGAAGCTTTATAATGGCAGGGGCAAGCATAGCATGGCATGAACAGAGATTGGACATCGCCTCTGCTACAGCAGGTGGAAAGTACAGAAGAGTGAGCACTAACACTGACAAGCTAGGGGCTGGTAAACCTCAAGGTCCACCCCAGCAACACACCTTCTCCAGCAAGGCTGTACATCTCATTGTCACCAGCTGGGGACCAAGCATTTAGAACACACGAGTTTATGGGGAATACCTAATTCAGACCACCACAGACTTAAAAAAAGTAGTAGTAGAAGGGGCTGTGTGTTAGGTCAAAATTCAGGCAACACCTTGATCTCTTCCCCCAACCAGCCTCAAGAGAAGTGTCTACAAGAGTTACAGATAAAGCTTGCCTCCTAAACAGGAGATAAAGTCCCGCCTGCTGTATGCTGTATTTCTGTCTGGCTTGAAGGACTGTCCTTCCTGAACCTTCCTGATCCTGAGAGCTACATGACCACCTGGGTCCTTCCCCCAATCTGGGCATTCCCTTTAAATCCCTGACCTGATCTTGCCTTGTGCTCTTTCCTCCACCTTTGGTGAAAATAGTCGGGCAGCTCACTTTTCTTCCTATTAAAACCTTTCCTTTCAGAGTGGTCTCTTGTGGTGGTCATTTCCATTCTAACACTGTGGAGCCTTCAGGAGATAGAGACTATTGGTGGACAGGACTTTGTGTAGGTTTAAACCTGCTATTGGTTCTGGCCCTGATCCAGTCCCTTCTTCCCACTCCTGCTTAGCCACTCTAGAAGGCTTACACTTCCCAGCTATGATTGAAATGGTTTGAAACCAAATATTTCCTCCTTTAAGTTGTTTCTGCCATGTTTTTGGCTTTAGGGTCTTGCTCTAGCCCAGGCTGACCTGGAATTCACTATGTAGTCTCAGGGTGGCCTCCTACCTCTGCCTCCCAAGTTGCTGGGATTAGAGGCGTGCACCACCATTTTCAATTTGACTGTTCTTAAGAGCCACAGGTATATGAAATGATTATAGTTGTGATACAAATGAACGATGTAGTTTGCTATGAAATTTTTTTGTTTGTGGTATATGGTGTATACATATGTGTGTGCACACAGATGTATGTTCTCTGTGTGTACACAGAGGCCAAATGAGAATATAGGGTGTCTTCTTCTATTGCTTATCCCCATATTTCCTTTGAGCCAGCCTTTCACTGAACTCAGAACTGCTGTTTTCAGTCAGACTGGCTGTCTAGGGAGCCTGAGTGATTCTCGGTCTCTGCTCCCTATAGGACTGGGGTTACTGGCATGCATCACCATGCTCAGCTGTTTACATTGGTGTTGGGAAATTAAACTCAGAGTAAATCAGGTCCTTAGGAATACAAGTGTTCTTATCCTCCGAGCCATTTCCTCAAATCCCTACTTAATGAAATTTAATTACAAGTCTGAGAATATGTTAGTTGATTATTGCTAACTCAAGGATGTCATAATTTTAGTCAAAATATTTTATTTGTTGATGTCTTTTGTTCTCTTTTAGGAACTTGAACGGCAGCCATGCTAGAAGACAAAGGACCCAGAGTGACTGACTACTTTGTTGTGGCAGGTCTCACTGATACGTCTACTCTTTTAGATCAAGAACTAAATCGTTTCGATGCTAAGTCAAATGGACCTAAAGCCCCAATAACAGACATTGCAGTTATTAACACATCACTTGGGGAAACAGTACCTGAAGGTTACACCTGTGTTGAAGCCACTCCATCTGCACTCCAAGCAAACTTGAACTATGGAAGTCTGAAAAGCCCAGAACTTTTCTTGTGCTATAAGAGAGGGAGAGATAAACCACCCCTTACAGATATTGGGTATGATCACTTTCTTTTGCTATGTGAGAGGAATCAGATTTATTTTAGTTGCACAGTAATATAAATTCGAAGTCCTTGAAGAGTTAGAGTTCAATGTCAGCCTCAACTACATAGTTGATTTGTGTATGAGGGCTATTTGAGAACTTGTCTCAAAGCACCAAAAACAAACATCAAAATTGTAGATACTGTAGAGCATCCTGATAAGCATTTTAGGATATTTGTTTTTGTAAAAAATGTAATTTTAATATTAAGCTTTAGATAAAATTGGGGAGTGTTGTTATCTTTATACTATTAAATTTTTCAGTCTGAACATGACATGTTTTCCATTTATTTAGATTTTATTGAATTTATTTCAGTAATGTTTTATGATTTTTTTAGTGTATTTTTTTTTTTTTTTTCGAGGTAGGGTCTCGCTCTAGCCCAGGCTGACCTGGAATTCACTATGTAGTCTCAGGCTGGCCTTGAACTCCCGGCAATCCTCCTACCTCTGCCTCCCGAGTGCTGGGATTAAAGGCGTGCGCCACCATGCCCGGCTATTTAGTGTATTTTTTTAACCTTTTGATTAATTTTATTGCTAAGCATCTTATTCTTTTGAATTCTATTAAGCTTAGAATTTGTTGTTGTTGAATCAGGATCTCATTCTAGCCCAGGCTGACCTGGAACTCACTCTGTAGCCTAGGCTGGCCTCAAACTAACGGTGATCCTCCTACCTCAGTCTCCTGAATTCTGGGATTAAAGACTCGTACTACTACCATGCCTGGCTTCTAAGTT
>PVHP010054790.1:0-10342 GCA_004024765.1 Zapus hudsonius | reverse complement strand
GAAAGATTGTGAGAGCCGTGGTGGGGGAGACGGTCCAGAGGCATAGCACCCATCAGTAACAACACACTTGGGCCAGGAAGACCAGGCTGAGTACTAGAATATCCAGGATCCCTTGCCACAAGGACTAATACAGACAGCCCACGGAGGAGGATATCCAACTGATCAGGGAGGGGGAGGGGGGAATTGGGGAATTTGGGATAACAACTCATGGTTTGCCCACTAAATAATGTAACTCATTATGGACAATAAATTTATATTAAAAATGCATTTCAGTTCAAAGAATAAATAATAGAACTGGTGATAAGTGATGGTCAGGCAACAAGCTGTCTGTTGAGAAAACACATGAAGTTTATTCCTTATACTAAGCGTTTTAAAGATCTCCCACAAGAAAATAAAAATATGAAATAAGTAAATAGATAAACAAGGCTATTAACATCAGGAATGAAAAGACTTAAACATAAATATGTGTACAGATGTCAGATCAATAGATAGATGGCTACTTTAGCCTTGAAAAGAAATTAACAAGTTGAAATCCAAAAGTCATTAAAGAGTTTCATCAATTTGACCCCCCAAAAGTGAAAATTCTATATGACAAAAAAGTGAAGAACAGCCAATGAAAAAACATTTGAAATGCATATAAAAAGCCAAGTGTTAATACACCTAATGTTCTAGAAGCTTAGAGCAGCTGGTTATTGAAGGATGGACATTCCTGTCACAGTTAAAGAGTGTGAATCTGTAATACAGGACAGGGAAAATGCAAATGAACCATGAAATCAGGACGTGAACACCGATGCAGACAGATGAATTTTTTTTGCCCCAGAAAAAAATCAACAAATGTTAAAAGTTTGACATCAAGAGCTGGGCAAGATACAGAAACTCGAATTCTCACACACGATTGAAGCAGTGTGAAGATTTGAAATCTGTTTCTCAAATGTATTAGGATACAATACATGTTCACCATTCAATCCAGGTACCTCACTCATGAAACTCAGAGAAAGCCAAAGAATCTTTCATATTGTCTTGTTCATAAAAATAAGACGTGGAAAACCCCTAAATAGCAGTCAATATTGGCTGCCAGAAAAACATAATCTTTTAAGCAGTTATCTAAACCAGAAATATCTGTACAGGCTTATAAAGAAATGCCTGATTTGTTAGCATATTAGGAATTTAGGGAACATTACGTCCAGCCTAATGCTAGATTTGACGCTACTCTAAGAGGTGACAGTTTGCAACAAGGGAATTTTTACTGTTCACTGTGACTTTCACTATTATTTCTCAAAACAGTAGTAAAAATGCAGCCTGGAAATTATACATGGCTAGGTAAATGTGTATACATATTTATCAATAAATAAGGCAGATTAATAAAATCTGGTTAGCCTGCAATGAAAGAATGGGCACAAATAATTCAATAAGCCAGAGAGAAATCTTAACTGAAATAAGTGTAAATAAGAAGTCACCATTGAACAAGAATATTTTTTAATGCTAGTTTGATTTGGGAGGGTTGCTGGGGATCGAACCCAGAACCTCACGCATGCTGGCTAAACATTTTACCACTGAGCTACGTCCCTAGCCGCTTGGGCCATTCTCCATGTGTGGCTAATGTACCTGAGGGAGCGGCTTTCTCTGGTGGCAGTTGATCCCGCCGATGAAGATGATGTTGGGCATCACAGGCCTGGGGAACTCCAGGACAAAGTCAGTGCGTAACAGCCAGATGGACACTTGGCTGAAGAGCTCAGACGCTGTGACAGGTGCCTGAAGAACTTCAGAGGCAATTTCCACAGCACTTTTGAAAAAACTGGGGCAAAAGATACGTTCCTTCATGTAGGAGATATGGTTCTGTATTCTCTGCATGAAAGTCATGGTATCTGTGAATTTCAAGAGAAGTCTGGGAACATAAGAAGGGGGACTGGGGCACTGAGCGCCTTCTTCGAGATAGTGACAGAATATTCCTCTGCTGAAGACCACAGATGGGAGGGCAAAGTATTTGGCGACAGTTAAGCCACACACATCAAAAGGATCCAGAAACACGGCATCAAAAGAACTCTCCTTTAAGTATTTTACTAACTTCTTGTCCTTAAACAAACTTCTGCAATTTGAAAAAAGCAGCTCAAAGTACTCCTTGGCTGAATTGCTTAATACAGAAAGTAAACCACTTTCTTCTGCCTTCCATTGAACGTCAATAAAAGCCTTGAACTCACGATTCAAATCCTCCAGAGTGTAAGAAGTGGAGTAAGTCTTCACTGTAAAATTCGTAGATTGTCCCAGCTGCCAACTCACGCCTGGCATCACCACCACCACCTCGTGCCCTTTGTGGATGAGCTTCTCCACAACAGACTTCATGGAAAACCAGTGGCTCCCATCCATGGGCACCACCAGCAGCTTGCCCGCCTGGGCAAAGCCACATGCCAGCAGCAGACACACACAGAGACGAAGGGGAGCCATGGGACCAGTGCACCCCAGAGCAGTCCAGCTGTGGGGATTCTGATATCCTCTAATACCACAGGAGAGGAAGTACAATCGTAAAACCCGCCCCCAGAGAAGGGTGTGGGCTCATGTTCCTTAAGAAAACGCAGGCACTGCCAATGATTTACTAATAAGAACAATAACACAGGAGCAATCTTCACTGAGTACCAAACAATTTACTGTTTCCCAGATAAGAAAGAGTTGACAATCTTAGCCTCGGGAGAATCATGCAATGTGAACTTAGTTATTAAGAAATGTGTGTCAATTCAGGTTGAAAGGTTATAGGAATGTTTTATATGCATAGTAAAAGAGATAATTTAATTATAGCTAATTTGCCAACAATTTGCCTGTGAGTATATGAAATATTACTTCAGGAATGACAGAGAAGGAATAGTCCTTTCTAAGAAAGGCAATCTTAGACACATTTAGTAGGTTAAAAGACTCGAAGAATGAATTTTGGTTCTTGGTTCATAATAAAAAGGAGAGGAGGAGATTATCCAGAGGCATGGCCAGGAGAACCTGGTTGAATACTAGGCTATCCATGGTCCCCTGTCACAAGGACTGATCCAGACGACCCATGGAGGAGGTTATCCAGTGGAGGGGGGAGGGGAGGGCAGCGGGGAATTGGGGTTAATAACAACTCATTGTTTGCCCATTAAATGTTGTAACTCATTATGGACAATAAATTTAAAAAAAAAGAAAAGCCCACTACTCCTCATAAAAAAAATAATAAAAAGGAGATTTTACTCCTCCCTTGCTGATAGTTAGGGACAGATCATTCAGCTGACAGAATGGAAATGATTGATATAGAAAGCTAGGTACGGTCATCTCAAATTTGGAATTCCTCTAGCTCAAGGAATTTGTTTTGTAATTACTCAAAAGACATTAAAAACTACATCCAAATATTAAGAGAATGTCAGGATATATTTGGGCTCTTTCTGTTCTTATAAAACCTGTCAGGTTTTTCTTAACGATCTTGTATTCAGAAAGGGTGTCGATCTATGGATCTACAAGTGTTGGGTTTTCTTTTGCTTTAAAAATGACATATTTATAACATGTATGTTTTTAACAGTCACCAGATATAGAGATCTGCTTTAATACGAATTGAAACTTCAATTTTCCTTATTTTGTAGTGTTTAGAAGGCTGAGCACCAAACATGATTAAACATATTATGTTTATATTAATTGCATGCTAAAATTAGCACAAGTCGTTCTACCTTTGGGTATATATGTTGTTGATTTTTATGTAATAATTTCGTATACTTAATTTCATACACACAAGCTACTTTTTCACCTCAGAAAATTTCTGCCTTCATTTAGGACGAGTGGAGTGAATGGGTAGAATCAGGAACGGGCTCATGCCCAGACATTAAAGATTTCACATCCGAGACCTTAATTCATATTTTATAAATGAGGGTTTTTTTTCATTGTTAAGATTTTTTCTATTGGATTTTAGGAAAGTGTCCCCTAATTTAATAACACATTCTTTCACATAGTTTTATCTCAGGTAAGAAGTAAAATAAGCTACACACAGTTGAGATTAATTCTGAGGCAATTAATTGAGGCAACTCTATTGTAAGACATTACTTGATAATTATTTTTATAAACAAATAAGTTAACTTATTGTCTTCTTGCCTGGATATAACTTCAAGGTCATAGATGCTGAGAGACATTTACTTTGTTTTTAGCAATAGCTTCCATCCCTGTTTTTTTTTAAACATAATCGTAAACTTGCTACACCCAAAAGTATGTAAAGAATAGGAGTTTATCAATAAAGATGTGTTAAAATAAAAAAAGAAATGTACATGGCTCTAAGGATTTCAAATGTTAAAAAGGGAAGTACATCTGAGTGAATCTTTCATTTCTGAAATTTGCTCCACAGTAAGCTTTAGGTCTATATTTAGATCTACTATATTTGCTTAAAAAAAGAATTGCTCAGCAAGAGCTATGGACAACCCAATTCCACCAACAAGACATGGGATGATGGCTGGCATCCTGGCAGGAGATGAACCACCCCGGGCCTCTCATCTAGGCCCAAATGAAACCTGAGAAAGTGGTGAGATAAACAAGAGACCTATCGCCACAGCAAGTCAGATAACCCAGTAAAGGTCAATATAGACAGACACCAACGATACCCAACACAACCCAAAGCAGAAGTCCAGAGACACTTAAGATCTCAACAATAAAACAGATTTAAAACTCACCCACCATGACTCAGGGAACTGAGCAGAAGAGGGGGCGGAAAGAATGTAAGAGTCATGGTGGGGGAGAATATCCAGAGACATGGCCCCCCTCAACTACAACACACAACAGGGAAAAAAAACTGATGACCTCTTGTGCTATTCATAACCCCCTGCCCCATGGACTGATCCAGTATGCCCACAGAGGAGGGCCCCCAGTGGGATGAGGACAGGGAGGAGGGAAATGGGGTGCCATCACAAGATTTGCTCATACAATGTATCGGATTATTGATAATAAAGATATTTTGAAAAGAATATGTTTCTACAAATCTCAAAAAAAATGCTCCCTAGAGGTATGGGCTGTGCCTGGGAGGTCCTGAATTGTTCTCAGTAGACTGAAGATTAGCAGTGAACTGTTCGTGAGCCATTATCCTTGACCTGATGTGACCGCAGAACTCCTGTTCTGTTTCCAACTCTCTAAGGCAAACTGAAAACTTTCCCTAAAAACCTCAAAAATCAAGAATGCTCACTCTCCCCACTTCCATTGAACACAAGGAAAATAGGAGGGAGCTAGCTTTTTTAGGCAGGCTTCAGCCAGGGACTGAGGCCAGAGGGAACTAGACATGCATCAATCACCTGCTGTCTTCTCCTGGCACAAGAATGAAAATTCCTGGCAGGACTGGAGCTCAGTGTCTGACCGAGACTGGCCTACAGCGTCCCCTGCTGTCCACAGTGAATATGCCACAAGCCAAGCCCCAGCTGTGGGACTCCCAAATACATCCTCCAGATTACAGCCAATCGGATCTTCTCTCTGCCTACCTGCAGCAGCCACTATAGAGGTGGCCGCTGGCCTAAGGACAGGAACCCCCCCCCCCCCGTATCTTCATTCTAGCCTCTCTGCTTGTCTCCGCTCTATAATTTGTCCCTAGTTAGACAGATCCATTCTTTACACTCTGGATTTACCATGTGGGTGACTTCTAACTTTTTTTTTTTAATATTTATTTATCTGTAAGCAGTGAGATACAAAGAGAGAGCGTAATGGATGCACCAGGGTCTCTAGCCGCTGGAAACAAACTCCAGATGCATGCACTACTTTGTGCATCTGGCTTTACGTGGGTACTGAGAAATCAAACCAGGGCATTAGGCTTTGCAGGCAAGCGACTTAACCACTGAGCCATCTCTCCAGCCCCGACTTCTAACTTCTTATCAGTCTCCTCCATGGCGGATGTCTCTCTTCTAAGCTATTCCAGTCTGTTCCCCGACTTTCCTTCCCTCTCTGTGTATGTGATAGGTTTATTTAGTGCTTTTATCTGCTCTGGGTTAAGCTTTGGCAGTTGGTAGGTGTCCAAAAACTTATCCATTTCTTCCAGGTTCTCTAATTTTGCTTTCTATGTTAGGCATCTTAATTAAAATGTGTCTAGGAGAATTCCTCTTCATAGAGTCATCTGGGCCCCTTGAAAGTTGAGTGGGCTTTCTCTTGTTAGATAGGGAAAGTTTTCTTGACTAATTCTGTTGAAAATATTACCTATGCCCTTAGCCTGGGATTCTTCTCCCTCTGGGATCCCCATGATTCTAATATTGGGCCTCTTTATGGTATCCCATAGATCCCTTAAATTATGCTCATTTGATTTCTTGAATTTGTTGAATCCTATGACATCCTTATTAATTCCTTCTGTCTTGTCCTCAACGTCTGAAAGTCTGTCCTCCAGATTGTCGACTCTGGGACTGATTGATTCTAGGGAGGTTTTTAACAACTCCATTTCATATTTGGTTTCTGCTATAATTTTGTTTATAGACTCAAATTCTTTGGTGAGATTCAATTTCCAGTCTATTTTTGTTTTTGCTAGGGATTCCTGAAAATCATTTTTAAGTTTTCTTAAGTCCCCATCAAAATTAATCAATTGATTGTCTAGCTCCTCCCAGAGTTGGTTTATCTTCAATTCACTTAATGTGTTTCTGAATTCATTCATATTTCTCTCCATTAAATTCAATCTGGAGTCTATGTTTGAGTTGGTGAGCTTCATCTCATTCATGTCTTTTTTCATAGTTTCCATATCAGCCATTAACTGCTTCATGTTTGTATTGCAGGTGTGGTCAGGAGTCATATTATTCTCTCTTTGGGTTTGTATTTTTGTTGACTCCACTTCCTTGTCACTTTCCTGTTCCATAAATGGGACTAGAGGCACTGAGTTGGGGAGGTATGTCTTTAATTTCTGTGGGGTTTTTTTGTTGGTTTCTTCCCATGTCCAGGTAGGGGAGTGGGACTCAGGTACCCTGGAGAGTGCCATTCAGCCCACTTTACTTCCAGTGGAATGATCACCAGGTTTGATCTTAAACAAAGGTCTTTCCTGTTAGGGAGTTCTGGCCCCAGACAGGCTTAGATCTTTACCTGTCTGGATCCCTCTGTATGTGACTGTTTAGTCTTAGAGCCACCTCATAGGCCCCTGTCCCCGATTGGTATGCTGCAGTAGAAACAGCCCCAGCCCCCCAAACTATGGAGCCCAGTGTCTTCCCACCTAGCAGTGGCGCATGATCCCTGGTACTCGCCGAGACCACCTGTTCCCTCCTGGCAGGTACCCATCTGAACTGGCCTCTGCTGAGGTTCCCAGGTATCTGCCTGAGGTCTAGCCCTGGAACCAGGCTAGGTCAATTTGCAAGGATCGTGTCTGCCTGTGTATGTGGGGGGGGGTCATGGAGAGAAGTATGCTGAAGGATCAGGTGCTGGAGGGAAGGGGCCCCATGAGGGAAAGGTGCTCAGCCGGTGGCAGGCTTGGAGGAGACAATGGTGGGAGCTTGGGGTTGGGGAGGGGTCGGCTCTCCGTTCCTCTGCAGAGCAGAGAGCCACTGGGGAACCCTGTCTGTGCTGGTATAGGAGCTGGGGAGAGGGTGGGCTTGGGTTCAGGTCTGGCTGGGGTCCAGGGTTTGGATCCCAGCTGGAAAATCAAACCTTTACAGAGAGAGTCCTGGCGATGCTGTTAGTGGTCCACCATCTTGCTCCGTCCCCTGACCTCAATACTTTCTTGATTCCCCCCACAACACACAGTTCTACTGATCCCTTCTTCCTAGTGAGTCCCCTTTCTACTTTTATGTCCTTCCTTCCTCCATCCCTTCCTTCTTTCTTTTAAGACCAAATGAGTTTCATTGGGTTTGCTTACAAGAGCTCACCCACCTCTTTTGAGACAGTTTCTAACTGCCCTGGAATCACTAAGTAGGCTATACTGACTGAGCAGCAAATTCTGGGATCTGCCTGACTCAACTTCCCCAGTGTTGGGATTACAAGCATGTGCCATGCACAGTTTTTTTTAAAAAATATTTGTTCATTTATTTATTTGCAAGCAAAGAGAGAAGAGAGGCAGAAAGAGAAAATGGGTGTGCCAGGCCTCCAGCCACTGTAAACGGACTCCAGATACATGTGTCACCTTGTGCATCTGGCTCCACATGGGAACTGGGGAATTGAATCGTGTTGTCAGGCTCCGCAGGCAAGTTCTTTCATTGCCGGGCCATCTCTCCAGCCCCTCGGCTTTTGTTCACATAGGCTCCG
The DNA here is from genome assembly GCA_004024765.1 of Zapus hudsonius. Classification (NCBI taxonomy): domain Eukaryota; kingdom Metazoa; phylum Chordata; class Mammalia; order Rodentia; family Dipodidae; genus Zapus; species Zapus hudsonius. Next base: position 2,158 of record PVHP010054790.1, on the reverse strand, counting down.
GGGATTGAACTCAGGTCCTCATGTTTGCAAGGGAAGCACTTTACTGACTGCACTATCTCCCCAGCCCAATATTTTTAATTTTAAAGAGGAAATCAACTAAAGTGATGCATCCTATTAACTGGAACAACAAATGACAGATGATCAGAGGTACCACATGGTTCCATTTTGTGATGGATAGGTTTTGTTGTCAACGTGACCTTTTTAGTAATCGTGGGTGTGTCTCTGAGGATGGTCACAGGAAGGCAGCCCTCTCAGTAGGGGGCAAGAGGTAATGAAGCTCAGGGAAGCTAGAAGTGAACATCCCTTCCTGGGAGGGCAGTGCAGGAAGGAAATTCTAGAGACTTAGGAAGTCAACGGGCCAGGGAAGGGGTTGCAAGATCCTGCCCTAATGCTATATAAAGAGGAAAGAAATCTCTCTCTTCCCCTGCCTCCCTACCTGCCTGGCTGCTGGTGTTTGTCTTGTGATATTTTGTCAACATTGGAACAAAGTTTCCTCAGCCTTCCAGTCTTGGCTGAAGAACAGTGGCTCCCCAGGAAGCCTTCAGGCCTTCCATGCTGCATTGGGACTGCTTAGGCATCCAGCCATGTCAACTGAGCAGCTACTGGTTCCTTGGCTCTCAGGCCTGCAGACTGCTATTGCTGGACTGCCACGAGCTAATTCAATAAATTCTCTTTTTTACTACAATTCATTCCGTTGGTTCTGTTCCTCAAGAGAGCCAGACTAATACACATTTCTACACAATGCCCACAGTAGGCTAAACACAGGTAGTAAATGAGTGGTCACCTCAAGGAGAGAAGAGAATGATAGCCAGTTGACTTGGGGTTTATTTTAAGGGTGAGAGAGATCTGGCATTGGCAGGGGTGCTGACCACTCAGATTTTCAAAATACACTAAAAACCCCGGATTGTACATTTTAAAAGGGTGGTCTTGGGCTGGAAAGATAGCTAAGTGGTTAAAGGTGCTTGTTTGCAGAGCCTGACGGCCCAGGGTTCATTTCCCCAGTAACCACATAAAGCCAGATGCACAAGTGATACACACATCCCAAGTTTGTTTGCAGTGGCAATAGGCCCTGGTATGCCCATTCTCTCTTCTCTCTCTCTCTCTCCTTCTCTCTCTCTCTCTCTCTCTCTCTCTCTCTCTCCTTGCAAGTAAATAATAAAAATATTTTTAAGGGAGGGCTTTATTATAGTATGGAGATTGTTATTTGGGGAAGGGATGTCTAGGTTTGAATCCTGGCTCCTTCATTTACCAGAGGTGTGTGCAAGCCTGGGCAGTTCACTCAGCCTCTCTGTGTTGCATTTCATCATAGATAAAATGCATATCCTAATCATACTGACCTACATGCAAGTGCTTAGGGTAACATCTAGAGCAGTTCTCACAAATGCATCTAGGCTTTCCTTCAATTTAATATACACATTCTCCCTAAAGGAACAGAATTTTATCCAGCTGCACTTTAAGTAATTCAGGGGAGAATTCTAATATTTGCTCAGGGTGTTTTGAAGAGCAGCTGAATGCGTGAGTAATGTTCTGAACACTGCAGATGGAGATCTGTGGAGGAATTTGTTAGTTATCATTGTGATAAGTCCAGAAGACAACGAACCCCAAACTCCATGATCTCTGACTTGAAGTACGATGTGGCCTTCGGTGGGGATCATGGAAACTTTCCCAAGGAAAATTATTGGAGCCAGAATCAAAAGAAGAGGTGAATTTTGGACAGAAGTGTGGGAATAAGAGGATTCCAGAACATGAACAACAGACATGAAGGGTTCAAAGAAGAGTGCAATGCGGTGCTTTGAGACTGGAAGTGGGTGGTGTGGCTGGACACCAAGGGACCATGATGAGCTGGAGAAGGGGAGACTGGACACTGAGGGACCATGAGGAGTGGAGGAGGGGGACTGGACACTGAGGGACCATGATGAGTGGAGAAGAAGGGGGACTGGACACTGAGGACCATGATGAGTGGAGAAGAAAGGGGGAGTGAACACCAAGGGACCATGATGAGTGGAGAAGAGGGGGGACTGGACACTGAGGAACCACTATGAGCTGGAGAAAGGGGGACTGGACACTGAGGGACCACGATGAGCTAGAGAAGGAGAGACTGGACACTGAGGGACCATGATGAGTGGATGAGGGGGGAATGGACACCGAGGGACCATGA
>PVHP010054789.1:0-10341 GCA_004024765.1 Zapus hudsonius | reverse complement strand
CATTATGGGTTTATTTTTGGTATTATGGCTCAGTTGAAAGCTGCGGGGACTTAAGAGTTGAGCTGAACATATTGTGTTTATATCTTGTATGATTATTAGTTTGTGGGGGCCAGGGGCGGACTGTCATGGTTTGATACAGGTGTCCCCCACAAACAATTGAATGTGTTCTGATAGATCGATCCTCAGCTGATGGCAGTTTTACAACCTCGATGAAGCTGTGTTGTTGGGGGCAGGCTTATGGGGTTATAAACCAGCTTCCTCTTGCCAGTGTTTGGCACACCTTCCTGCCGCTGTTTGCAGCGCTGTGGCAGAGGTGATGTCCAGTCCTCTGCTCATGCGATCATTTTCCCTGCCAGGATGGAGTCTCCCCTCGAGTCCGTAAGCCAAATAAACCCATTCCTCCATAAGCCGCTTTTGTTTGGGTTCTTTCTGCGCAGCAACTAGAAAGCTGACCGCAACATGCTCCTTTCTTGATTCACTGCTCTCTCCCAGTAGGAAGTGTGTTCAGCCTACTCATGGCAGCGGGCTATATTTCATGTCAGTGGTCTCTGTTTACTCCATCTGTCATTGACCAGCTTCCCCTGGCAGCTTATGCAATGCCGTCCAGCTCTGCAATAACTACCATTTGGGGGTTGGTTACCATTTTGGACCTCACTGGGTCTCTCACTGCTTATAGATGGTTTTCTGTGGTTTCTTCAGCAACAGGATCTTGCCTCAGATCTTGTGTGGGCATTCAAGAGCTTTTAAAGAATCCTGTCTTGTTTTGGGACCTCATGGTTCACTTTGGTCAACAGCTCAGTGTGGAAAGGAGCTGGTGACTAGGACCAGGACTATTTACTCAATAGGTTATAGTATGCACATGAGGATTTTAACTGCTTTTGGTTTAGCTTCATGCTTAAGTCACTCACCTCCCCCCCATCCCTTACCCCTCTTTCATGAACTCTCACTTCTCTCAACTGGTCTGCGTAGAGTTTACAGTCAACCTGGATAGGAATTGCATATGTGGGAGAATATGCAGCATTTGACTCTCTGTTCTCTTGAGAGTTTGCTCCAAGTCAGACCATTTTACTCTAAATTTCGATATGTCATTTTACCTTTCAGCTGAAAAAATCCCATCGTGTAAATATACCACAGTTTTGTTATCCATTCCTCCATGGATGGGCATTTGGGTTGAATCCAATTCTTGGCTATTATGAATTGAGCTGCTATAAACATAGTGGCACAAATGTCTCTGTGCTGAGATATGACACCTCGTGGGTAGAAACCTAGTAGAGGGATAGCTGGGTCCATTGGTAGTTCTGTGGCTATTCTGTTTAGGGGTCTCCACAGTGCTTTCCAAATCAGTTGAACAAGCTTGCAGTCCCACGAGCAGTGAATGAGGGTTTCTTTTTCCCTGCATCCTCACCAGCATCTATTGTTGTTGGATTTCTTTATTATTTCCATTCTGACAGGAGTAAGGTGGTATCTCATTGTGGTTTTTATTTGCATTTCCCTGGTTCTTAAGGATGCTGAACCAAAATCTTGGGTCCCCAAATATAAATGCACTATACGAGTGATTTACAAAGAGGCTACTAACAGGAGAATCTAGCTAATTCAGAAATATGTATCTAAGTTAACCTATAATGATCTCACTCTCCACTGGAGATTCTGTTTGTATTTTTTAGAATGCAGTGAGAGAGCTATGGCTCCTCCAACCCTACCAATGAACCACAGGTTGATAGCAGACATCGGGGCAAGAGATGAGCCACACCAGATCTTCCATGAAGGATCCATATAGAACCCCACAGATAGTGGTGGGATAAGCAAGAGACCTAAAACCACAACCAATCAGTCAATACAGGATAAACCAGACAGACACCAATGATTTCAACACAACCTAAAGCAGAAGTACAGAGACCCCCTAAGACCTCAACAATAAAGCAGCCTTAATACTCACCCACCATGGCTCACGGAACTGAGCAGAAGAGGGGGCTGAAAGATTGTAAGAGCCATAGTGGGGGAGAACTCCCAGAGACATTGCTCCCCTCAGTAACAACATACAAAAGGGGGTGGAACCAGGTTGGTACCTAGGCTATCCATAACCCCCTGTCCCATGGACTGATCCAGACTGCCCACGGAGGAGGATATCCAGCTGATTGGGGACAGAGAAGAGGGAAATTGGGGAAATGGGGATACCAATTCATTATTTGCTCATTCAATGTATCTAATTATGGATAAAAAGGCACTTGACATTTCAAAGAACCCATAGTGAGAACTGGAAGCCAACTCCTAGGAGATCAAGAATCTGGACTCCAAGGGGAAGAAGCTTCTACAAACCAGGGGCTCAAAGAGACACTACACACATTACAATCTTGCCAAATTGACAATGCTTAGAAGAAGGGCTGGAAAGATTGTAAGAGTTAGAGGGGGGTGACTATCCAGAGGCATTACCCTCCACAATAACTGACTGGTGTTTAACAGTATTGGTACTATAAATAGTGTTAAAATTTGGAACATTGTAAAGTAGTTTCAGCTGTAATATTATTTATTTATTTATTTATTTATTTATTTATTTATTTATTGGTTTTTTGAGGTAGAGTCTTCACTAGTCCAGGCTGACCTGGAATTCACTATGTAGTCTCATGGTGGTCTCAAACTTGAGGCAATCCTCCTACCTCTGCTTCCTGAGTGCTGGGACTAAAGACATGTGCCACCAAGCCTGGCCAATTCAGATGTAAGATTTAAAGGTAGGCTTATGTTCAAGTGTTAGCTTTATCATTCTGGTTCAATGATGTTCGCATTTCTGAGCATCTGTTTTTTCAATTACTAAATGGATTATAACCACCTCCTCAGATGAACTCTTGGTCACTTAGCATGTGCATTAAACATGTTTCCCGGAGCATAAGCCCTAAATAAATGAAGAGAGCTCAATAACGTTAAGGATACCAATATTTCCTGTGATCACACAGATAATAGTGATGAAAGTGTCACAGGGTAGTAAGGCCCTGATGCTAGTATCGTTCTAACTGTCCCCATTATGCCCGTGTTCATAGTAAGCAGTGAAGAGGTCTATCAGAAGCTGCTACCAAAAATAATTGTAATCATTTTTGGAATAACATTTTAAAAGAAGTTTAGACTTTATACATTTCTCATATCTCTTTCCTTCTCCCACATGTTTTAGGCATCACACCTTGAAGAAACTCATTCAGTATAATGATAATGGAAGCTCTAGTCTAGATGGCCAGGTATAAATCTTGGATTAAATTCCTCTCAGCTCTGTGAATTAGAAAGTTACTCCACCTCTCTGTACTTCATCTATCTGTGAAATCGAGTCAGTAATCATGCCAACTCAGCGCAGTTTGTGGTTATGAAATCTTAAGATTATACCAGGATATACTAAACACCCAGTCAATAACAGCTACATAGTCAAGAGGGTTCTTCCATCACAATGTGTTCAAATAATTTAATACTAAACTGACAGTATGGATTAGAAGGTGATTTTTTTCACTTAATATTTCCTATGCAAACAATGGTCAAACTCATCCCTACTAAGGGACAAATAGGTCATAATAGTCAAAGAAATTCCCCCCCAGGAGTATTTGCATTAGCTAAAATTTAATATTTGTTTTGAGAAAAAACAAACAACTAAGAACAATGAATCATTAGCTGTGAAATTTCCAGGGCCTTTTGAAACTGTCTTGTGCACAAGAATCTCTTCTGTGTTCCTAAAATCATACAATGAAGTAATAAGCAACACTAAACCCACTGAGGAGGCTTCAGGAGTTAGTAATGCAGCAGAGCAGTGCAGGAACCACAGAATGTCAGACTGTCCCTTTCAAGTTTCACTTCCAACGTGGAAGGAGGAAAAAGCTGTGGACTTTGTGCCACAGCTCCAGTTTACAAAAGGAATGAACCTTGTAACATCAGTCCTAACTATTCCTTTGATGTTTATTTCTTCCATATTCTTCTCAGTGAGAAACCACTTATGAAGAAGAAAATGCAGAAAATGCCCTCATCATATCCAGTTGTGACTTTTTACTGGTGCATATGAGTGTCTTGTATCTCATGAGACCAAAAATGATAAATGCAAATGGTAGAGAAAGCAAGGCATTACCTTTAAAGTGTTTAAAACTTTCTATTGCTATAATGATTTTAATTTGAGGTTAAATTTTCAGAAACTATCAGTAACAGGCACAGAATTATTTCAAGTCACAGCTTCAGCACATTCTACCACTTGGTAAGATCTTCAGATTTGTTTCAGTGGTTACATTTAGAAAGTATGTTTCAGAGTAATTCTTAATTGTTTTTGTGCATATGCTAGGAATCAAATCAGGGCTTCATACTTTACTGCACCACTGGCTCATATAATCTCAACCCCTTAATATTTTTAATTTGAATTTTAGTTTCATATTTATATATGCAAATTGCATTGTATTGTATAAAAATTATGTTAAAGGCATATAAAAGTTTTAAATTAAATAAAAAGTTAAAATGACTTAAAATTTTAATGCTATAATGCTAAACATTTGTAACATTTGTTCATCTATAAGTAGGCCAATGCACTGCATTAAAAAAATCAAAAAGATATCCTTACTTCGATTTATGTGTTGTGAAATTCTTTGTATTAAATTTAATCTTCTAGGATTTTCTGTAATATCCTAATGCTTAACAAAAGGTTAGTGATCACATTTTTGTGGGTTTTTTTTTTTTCGAGGTAGGGTCTCATTCTAGCCCAGAATGACCTGGAACTCACTTTGTAGTCCTGGGCTGGCCTCAAACTCACAGCAATCCTCCTACCTCTGCATTGTAGAGACTTCTTTACTATATGATAAATATATGAAACAAACTGTAACAGTTAAAATTAACATTTTCATAAGTCAAAAAAAGTAAGTCCCCATCAAACAAACCTTTTTGTCCTGTGCTGTGGATCAAGATCATCATAAAATATCAATCTGCCCATTGACTAAATTATACCTTCTAGAATGTTCTAAATGTTTGAATTCTAGGTTGTTGATTGATACAAACTAAATCTCTAAACAAAGTGATAGTAAAAAAGGGAACTATTTTAAAATGGATACCTGAAGATGCTTTTGTTTCTATGTGATTTATTTTGTGACTAAACATAGTATATGTTATGGATAAAAATTCTATATTTATACTAAAAATTTGAAAACAGAACTTCTTAAAATAGAAAATTCCTCTGGCATTACAAGTAACTTTTCAATGTTTTGAAACACTTTACTTAAAATATTCTAATTTACAAGTAAATCAAATATGAATTAAATAGTTGAACTGTTTTTGCTTCTTTTTAAGATAACACAGAAGTTCTTTTTGCCATCATGACAAAAAAAAATGTATAAAATTAGAACTTGCCATGAACCAGAGATCCAAGATCACATGACAGCCATATAGTGAAATACTGAATAAAAGTTAGGACTTCTCTCCCTCTGCTTATAAATAAATTGAAAAAAGGATTCAAGTAATGAATTCCCTTAGTTTTTCTAATTTTTTTAAATTTTGTTATTTTTGAAAATATATTCAGTGGTTAAGTAATTAAAGAAGGGTTATTTTCTGGATTTAGTCATATAATTTCATTGTCTTCTGCTGGCTTCATTTGTGAAAAGAATCTTTTATTTATTTATTTATTTTGTCCTTTATGCCCTGTGTATAGTATTGTTTCTATTACTCTGATTATATTGTTCTTCGAAATTTGAAAATTGCATATTTTTTACTTTACTTACTTTATATTGGCATTTATTCTGATTTGTCTCTTCTGACCTTTCTTATACCCACAGTTTTACCTTTTGTTATTTTGGAACAGACTCAACTATTATATCTTCAAATATTTCATCTGGCTGATTTTCTCACTTGTATGTGTGTGCATATGTGTACATGTGCACTATGTTCATGGGTGTACAAGCTTATGTGTATATACATGTGTGGAGGCAAGGGGACAACCTCAGGTTTCATTCCTCACACACTGTCCACCATATTTTTTAGATAGGGTCTTTCATTGGCCTGTTAATTTCCAAGGAGGCTAGAGTGGCTAACTATTGAATCCCTGAGATCTGCATGTGTCTACCTCCCCATTTTTAAGATTATAAGCACATACCACCATGCTTGGCTTTTTAATATAGTATCTGGTGAGGGAACTCAGTTCCCCATACTTGCAAGGCAATCATAGTTTATCAAGTGAACTATTTCCCCAAACCCAAAGAGGTAGAGTTTAAATGTGAGGATGTAGTTGGTTTAACAGTAAAATCGTGAGCCAATTAGTTTTAATTCCAGTACTACAGAGGCAGCAGGAGACGGATACAACACCAGACTGGACTATATCGGGAGTTCAAGTCCAGATTAAACTACATATATACTGAGACTCCATCTCAAAAAGAAAAAGATAAAAAGGAATAGGAGAGGTAATATCATTTCACATTTTGAAAATATAAAGTTTAGTATGAAAATCTTATGCCAACAACTAAGATGATATGGACAAATTTGCTTGAATTCACAATTTAGCACATTCTTTAAAGAAGAAATAGGGGCCTATAATAGTCATAGATAGCTGGCTTTGACTATAGACAAAAGAACCATGATCCATAGGATGTAGGTGACCTCTGGAACAAAACAGCAGTCAGAGGCTCCCCTAGAGCATTCAGAATGAATCTAGAGTCTAAAACATGGACTTTAGACTCTGAAAATGACCGTGGGCTGCTAACCCCAAGAAATGAATGTGTGCATTGTTATACCATCAAGTTTGTGGTCATTTTTAATAGGAATCACAAAAATCTAAACATGTGGCCCTGGATAGTTATAGTTATAAAGTAGCTAAATACAAATCATGAATTACTTAAAAGATTATGAGGGGTGTGTTTTATTAAGTTTTTTATTGGGGGTGGGATTACTCTATTGTGTGGTCAAGTGGGAACTTTGTTGATGACTATGCCATGTGACAATGGCTGGTTATGTGTAGACATGCATGGTTTCAGTTTATGGTAGTAAAGGGTTGTCAGTGTTCTATCTGCCAAGAAGACAGGTGAATTGGTTACAGATCATATGCTCCTCCTGACTTTGAAACTAAAACAAAGTGATTATCAATAGTGTTTTAACTAATGTAAATACTAGGCATATAATGTTATTTAGAAGACAGGAAATGATTCTGATTTGATTATGAAGGGAACTTCCACACCTTGGCTACACCTCACACATTATCTGCTTGTGACAGTTTATAATTGGCCTTCTGATGCATGCCGCAAGGACAGCTGAGTTGGGCAAGGGCCCAAATCATGCTATTACCATGCCAATTAATTTTCATACTAAATGTAAATACAGTCACTTTTCTCTGTTACACTTTATTTACAGTATCATTTCTAAGCATCTCAAAAGAAAGCTTAACAACCTCTCTATTAGTCAGGGTTCTCTGGAGGAACTGAACCAACAGACTGAACTGTAATAAACAAAAAGGGGATTTATTGGATTAGCTCAGGGCAGTCCTACAATAGCAGCCCACAAGCCCAAAAGTCAAGGAACCAATTGCCTGTCGCTCAGTCCTTGTGGCTGGATGCCTCAACAGTCCCAATTCTGCACTGAAGGCCTAAAGGCTTCCTGGGGAGCCACTGGTCTGTAGTCCAGGCTGGAAGGCTAAGGAAGCTTTGTCTCAGTGCTAACACAGAGATGTATGACAAGCACCAGCCAGGCAGACAGGGAGGCGCCTTAGGGTGGGGTCTTGCAACCCTATCCCAGATTTGTTGGTTTCCTGAGTCTCTAGAATTTCCTTCCTGCACTGCCCACACAGGAAGGGATGTTAATTGCCAGCCTTCCTGCCCCCTGCTGAGAGGGATGCCTTCCTGCGATAAACATCAAAGACCCATAAAAGATAACTAAAAGTCAAGTTGACAACAAACCTAACCATCACACTCCCACACTACCAAAAAAGAACAATTATAAATGAAACAATGTATGGTTACAGTCCTCTTACTGTATTCATGGTGTGTGTTTTCTTTCCAATGGTAGATTATATGTAAATATGAATTGTTAAACGTGCATTTTATTAAAGGTGGTGTTTATATAAACATCATAAACATGTTTTTCAAAATTATTTGAATTATTTGTTCTATTTCATAAGGCCATATTTGTACTCCACATTACAGAAAGGAAATGGCACATACACCTTATAAACAGCTGGTACATACTCTTAATGGTTTGCTTGTTCTGAGTTAACACAACCCCCCAGATCACACATCCACAGCCACTTGGCACTTGCATGAATGCAGGACCGGCATTGAATGAGAATTGGAGAAAGCTGGCATCTTTTAGGCAGTTTCATTTAGAAGTTGAGGCTCAGAGAGAACCAGGAGATGCCACCCCACATGCCATGTCACCCTGGCACAAGAATGAACTCTTGGCAGGGAACTTGTGCTGACCTATAGTGTCCACCCCCCGCTACCCACAATCTAGCACATTATCTAGATAGACGGCCCAGGTGGGCTGGCCTTGGTGTCCACCCTCCAAATCTACTAACCAATTGTGTCTTCCCTTTACGTACCTGAATCTGATGAAAGAATACTCTAAAGGCTGCACTTGCCCTTGTCTGGCTCACTGCCGTCTTCTCCTCACTCTGACCACAGGGATACATGTGAGTCTGCCCAGCATAATACTGTTTCTTGTTCTGGGAAACTTTGCCATTTCTCTCTGCTTTATTCTTTGGGCATTTAATTTTAATTTAATTATATGATTTTCCTCTGTTCTCAAAATCTAGCTTGTGTATATTTCCTTACCCTCTAGATATACAACATGGGTGCTTTTTTTAACTCTAGGCCTGCTACCTCTGTAATTTCCTTAAACTCTGTGGAATCATGAGGGTAACCCTCTTTGTTACTCATTTCTCCTCTGACATTCATGGTCTTTGCTTTGATATTTTCCCTCTGCTATTCTTCCTTAAAACCCACCATTCACCCTCTTAACTTCCTTCCATAGGAAAGCTGAAGGCAGATGCCTGTGTGTTCTTTCTAAGTCTCCCCGCATATACATCTAAGTTCTATCCTCCATGTGCTTCTGGTTTCACTCTAGTCCTTCCCTAAAAGCCACAGTTTCTCTTAAATGAAACTTATGAACTATGCAGTGTTTTTACACGAGTACATATTTCTTACTTCCCACATGTTCATGACTCTGCTGTGCCCTTCTTTCTAGATATGAATTTCCCTTAAATATAGCCCACAAATTGTGATTTCTCCATAAACTTAATAATTCATAATTCATAATTTATCCTTGAGTTTCATTTTTATCATTTGTTAAAAATAGAACTGGACTCAAAACTGGGGTTCATAAACTTGGTGCATGTCTCCTGAACCCCCAAATCCAATATCAGTATCAGCCCAACCCACCTGCACAAGAAAAAAAGTCATGAGGGAGAAGTACAGAAGATGATAAGGATTGTGGCATGGATAATTGATTCACTGAATCTCAGGAATGGGGTTATTCACCTGACCAGTTGGGCAAGACTGTGCTCTAGAATAAGTAACTTGCTTTGTTTGTCCTTCCCATGTGTAACCTCTGGCAGGAGATCTGAGTGAAGGCAGTTTTCTAGGGTATGAACCTGTTGCTTCTCAGATCATAGCTCTCTGAAGAAAGAGAACTTAAAGATGCATTTCCTGTTTCTGCTTATTGGCATCTGTGGTAACAAGCAGCATGGGCTCCAGTATTCCAGTTACAAGGCTCCCAAGCTCTACTTCCAGCACAAAGATCCTTCCTAGATAGAAATGAGATGCCAGGTAGAAAATACTCTATGTGCAGTCACTGATTACTATTTAGAGAAATAGAATGTTTTCTTTAAAAAGATAGGTTTTTTTTCTTCTTGTTCAATATATATTTTTTTAGACAAAGTCTCACTGTGTAGCTAGGCCAGGTGGGTCTTGAACTCAAGTTTCTTCCTCAGCCTCAATCATGCCAACATTACACACCATCAAAAGGACAGCTTTTTAGGGATAGGAGATACACTTGCATCCTACCAGAATCTTCTCTCCCAATGCTCTTGCTTACGTACTCTCATTGCTAACACTGCTAAAGCCTGCCCACTTTCTGTCAGCTAACTGAGAAAGCACGATTACTCTTTTCTCTCTTTTTCTTTCCCTTGTTTGGATTCCATGGAAAATAGAAAATACTAAGGTTGCTTTCCATGATAGTCAGCATTCTCACATTCTCACTGTCTATGAACTCCCAACACATGCAGTTGCTCAAGATCTACTGCTGAGCATGCTAGTTTTTGTGACCTCTGACTCAGAAACCATACCTGTCTCCCTCCCACTATCCATCCCCCTATATTCAACAGCTACCAAGTTTATTGCTTGTTTTTCCTCTCTTTCTATT
>PVHP010054788.1:0-10349 GCA_004024765.1 Zapus hudsonius | reverse complement strand
TTCCTCAAAGTTTTTTTTTTTTTTGGAGCTCCCAAGAAGTTTTATACAAGGCTACTGGAATCATAAGTCAGTTCTTTTTTTAAAATATTTTATTTACTCATTTTTAAGCAGAGAGATACAGAGAGAGAGGGAGGGAAGAAGGGAGGGAGGGAGGGAGGGAGGGAGGGAGAGAGAGAGAGCACCAGGGATACCACCTTTGTTGGTCTGGCTTTATATGAGTACTAGGAAATTGAACCCAGGGCCTTAGGCACTGGAGGCAAGTGCCTTAAACACTGAGCATCTCTCCAGCCCATAAGTCAGTTCTTAAAATGCAACTAAGTGTGACTGTGCTAACACTTTTCTTTTGAGCATCAGGTAATAGTAATACTAACTTTTATATAAATATCAACTAAGTATTTACAATGTGTACAATAATGCGTATTAGACTGAATATAATCATTAGAACACATGCTTTATTTTAAAGTCTTTGAGGTGTCTAATTCTGAAAGTTCCATCTCTTCCCTCCCTTCTGGCCACCCTCCCTCTCTCCTCCTTTCCTCCTTTTTTCCCTCTCTCCCTCTCTTCCTTCCATCCTTCATTCTTTTCTTCTGAAGGTTCTGGTTCTCTAGTTCAGAGTTCCAATATTAAATTTCACAACATTATTAAACAGAGTCTAATAATCTTGCCAACTTTAAGTTCCATTATCAACACATACATATCTTATCCTATTTATCAAAAATGCATAAACAATATCTGTGGAAGTATAAAAGCCCATCTAATTTTATCTAAATAGAAATGCTATGTAGTTAAAAACTATTCCAACTCAAACTTGCAAGAAGCCAGTGACTAGTATTTACATAAAGGACAAATCCAAAGCTATAATTACAGTATTCAGTTTAACCCAAATTTTCCTAACTTATGGCTTTCAATGGGAATCTAAAAAAAAAAGTAAGGCTAAATAGATGAAGAAAACATCAAAGAAGAGTGTGAAAGAGAAAAAAAAGCAAAGATCTCCTAAAGTACCTTTGTAGATCTAAGGTTTTATGCCTTGAGCCATTCCTGTCAATTATTGAAGAGAGTCATCAGATCCTGGATCAGAATTTTGTAACTTTATTTAAAGGCATAGTGTGAAAAAGGCATATTGTTAAAGCACCAAAATAATTTAAATATGCTTTGAATTATTGGCATGGATATGCACTTATGAGAGCAACCTAAGCTCCTTAGTGCATGTATAGATAAAACAGTGCATCTAAATTGTATCTGTCCACTAGATCACATATCATGGTAAAATCAAACTCAAAACCATATAAAATATTTTCCTTGATAGAGGCATTATGTTTCTGCTATCATCTCTGCATGGTGCATAATTTATAATGCTGCCTTTATTTTGTGGTACTAAAAACTGCTTGAAGTATAGGTAGATTCAGTGCGCCGCAGAAGAGCTACCCGTTTGTGAACTCATTGCCTCTGGCATGTGGGTCAGATTGGAGTGGGAGTCCATGCTTTGATCATCTTCTCTCCTCTATAAACATATAATAACAACCGATGAAATATGAAAAAGGAAATTCTAAAGGTATAGCTGTGCCTACACACAAAATATAATTTTCTAGGGACCCAAAATAGAATAAAAGTACAGAACAAAAAGACATAATAAACCTGCAGGCTTCCCATACACTATATGTGGTTGTGTGGGCATTAGCTTGGTCCAAAATTCTGGGAAGCTTTACACACACACAGATGTGAATGGACAATACTCTTTATATAGCAAGATGACAAAACATCTAAACTTTACTAAAACATAGTTAATTTGTGAGCTAGAATGTTTAAATGTAGACAACTGAAACTTCAAAACTAGGTACATAGTGAAAAATAATCATAAATTGGAATAAAAACTTACTAATTTGAGTGAAATACACAACACTCTTACAAAGACAGTTATTATGTGAAATACAGTCATACAGATGCATAGATTCAAGTTTTACTTGAAGTAGCAATTAAAGAAAAATAAACAAATAAGAAAATGAATTGGTATGAATACAAAATAAACATAAGAATTTTTTAAAGGAAGGAGTTATTGAATAAGCAAGATATGAAACAGGATAAATTAAGCTCAATTAAAAAATAAAATACTGGATATTAGAGGAGTACTGACAACTAAGAGTTCCATAAAGGGAAAAATGAATGTATAAACTGTAATAGTGGTTAAGATACTTGAGGATAAATCATCACAAGACTATAAGTAAAGTACAGATGCTCCAGAAGATATAAAAAGTAAAAAAACACCAAAGTACTATTTAAAATAATAATAACTATTATTTCAAAAATGATTTTTTAAATTATAGATGAGAAAAAAGATTATAGAAAAGGTGCCCAAAGCATAGACTCTCACTCCAGCCTGACTTGCATGCCAGTGGCACTGAGTTCCCAATCATGTGTAGTTCCTCTGCAGAACATTGTATTTGAAATTGAAATCAAAATTGAAAGTATTTTGAACCTGTACCCAGAGTTTAACTAATATAAATATAAGTACTGCATTCTGTTAACATTATAGTATAATACCAAAATATCAAGGAAAAGATGAATAATACATAAACCCCCAGAACAAATTTTTTGTAAAGAAATAGTTGTAAACCAGGCCTTAGATATTTTTCTGACAATATTCAGTTATAATAATCAGGTTAGTGATTGGGAAGGCAGAAAACTTGTTTAATAATGAGAACCAATTAAAAATACAGTAGTAAATCAAAATGAACAAACTAGTGTACACTAGTGGTAATAAAATTAGTATATCTCAGGACAAAAGATGCTTTCAACATTGATGCTAAATGACTGCTTTGGGCAAGAAATAAAGAGAGATATGTGAAAAATACAAAACCTGATATGAGAAAAAAACAATGAATAAAATAAAAAGTTTAATGTGTATTAAAACGTTCATCAAAAATATTAATCCTATTTAGTTTTAAGAATGTAAGAACAATCAAAGATTTAAAACAAAAGTATTAGTGCTAGTCGATCACACTAATGCAGATAGCACCAACTTCCATGGGTCCTTCACTTAGTGCTTTGTTATAATTAGAAGAAATAGCAAGGTACAGGATATGTATGGATATTTCAGACTCAGAGATCAGTGAAAATGAAAACTTTTAATGTCTCTTGTAACAATAAATCAAGGTAAAAACATATGCATATATTTAGCACATCCAAAATAGCCAAGGGAAGTACTTAAGAGCAATGATCTTTACTTCAGTATTAAAATTAGTTATTGAGTAATAAGTAATCAATATTGTTAATATTGAGCAACACAAGAGAAATGCATGGTCATGTGTCTCTGCATATATTAAATTACTAATTCTGTATCAATAATATAATTTATTGCAAAGTTTTTAATATACACATTTTAATATATTCCATGTTTGATACAATTGACATTGTCCAGAATGTGGGGATGATAATTTGAAATGTGGCCATGAATTTAAATATGGATTTAGATAGACACACTTGTTTAATTATTACTACAGTGTACAGAACAGGTATAAGGTACCTAAACAAATAAAGCAAAAAAAAATTATTGGGGACAGAAAAGAGAGAAAAAGAGAAAAGAAGGAGAGAGAGAGAGAGAGAGAGAGAGAGAGAGAGAGAGAGAGAGAGAGAGAGAGAGAGAGAGAGAGAGAATGGGCAGCTAAGGTACACTGAGCATCCTCAACACTAAAGTGCTTCTTTCTGCTAATTTCTTGACATAAGGTAATAGCTCCCTCCATCACATAGTTCATGTTTTGTTTCTGATCATGCTCCCTATGGGATGTAGGAAGAGAACACCAACATACCAAAACCTATGGGAAACTATGAAGGTAGTCCTAAGGAGTACATTCATAGCACTAAATGTCATCATAACAAAGACAGAGAGATCTCAAATCAACCACCTGACCACCCAACTAAAGGCATTGGAAAAAAAAATAGAACAACCCAAACCTATGAACTCAAGGTGAAAATAAATAATTAGGATCAGAGCTGAGATTAATGAATTAGAATTGAAGAAAACAATTTTAAAAATAGATGAAAGAAAGAGTTGTTTCTTTGAAAAAATAAATAACATTGACAAACCCTTGGCCAATCTAATTTTAAAAAAAGAGAGAAGTCCCAAATCAATAAAATCAGAAATGAAAAGGGAGAAGTCACAACAGAAATTGGGAGTATCATCAGGTCATATTTCCAAAATCTCTAGCCCACAGAAATTAGAGAAACAGGAAGAAATGGATGAATTCCTGAGCACCTACCAACTATCAAAGCTTAACACAGAGCAGATAAAGCTCCTAAATAAACCTATCACAGAGATGGAAGGCCTTACCTTCCTAAGGCCAGGAGAGTTAGAGGTCCTGCCATGTGGGTAAGACATGGGCTTTCTTCTAGGGAAGTTAATTTAAGTTTTCCCAAGGTGAGTCAGAGAGACAGCTGATTGGTTTATATCTGACCAATCAATTTTAGCCCCTAGGTTGTAGCTCCAGCTAGACACCTCCCACTCAAGGGGAGGGATTGTCTCTGCAGATGCCTGACCCTGTCACAACATGCATGAAAAAAAAAAAAGAGAGACCAAATAAAATCTAATACATTGGAATATCACTAACCAAGGTTGTGAAAGACTTATATAATGAAAATATTAAAATGCTAAAGAAGGAAATAGAGGACAATGTGAAAAAATGGAAAGATATTCCATGCTCCTGCATAGGGAGAACTAACATAGTAAAAATAGCAATCCTTCCAAAAGCAATTTACAGATACAATGCTATGCCTATCCTCTTTCTTCATAGACATAGAAAAAAATCATCTCAAGTTTTATATGGAAAGAAAAAATGCCTTGGATAGCCAAAGCTAACCTATGTAAAAATACTCAGGAGGTATCACCATGCCCAGATTTCATAGTCAGCCACATGCTGCTATTTGGAACAGATCTTACTTAGCAAACTCACACAAGAACAGAAACTCGAATGCCACATATTCTCCCTTATATTCAAAACTCCCTGGCACAATCATTGGTTCATTCCCACACTGAGCTGTTGATCAATGAGACCTACAAGCTCCCTAAAACTAGACAGAAATCTGTCAAAGCTCTTGAATACCCACCCTAGGCCAAAGGTCAGATCCTTTTGCTGGAGAAACCACAGAAAGTCATCTCACAATACCAAGAGACCCTGTAAAATCCCGAATGGTAACCCGCCCCCAGATGCTACCATATGCAATGCTGGAAGGCATCACATTAGCAGCCAGGGGAAATTGGTCAATAACATTTCAAGAAAGCAGAGACCACTGATATACAATGCAGACTGTTGCCATGAAAATGTTGAACACACTGCCTCCTGAGAGAGAGCAGTGAGCCAAGAAGTAATCCCTTGGTTAATAAAGGTGTGATAAATTGGGGGGAGTGTAGTCAACAGCTTTCAAATTGGCCAAGACATACACTCAGTGTCAATAAGCCCTTAACTGGAATTGGTACTCAGAGAAAAATCCTATGGGAACCATAAACTTGGGTCCCCCAAAGAGAAACTCCCATTACTAGAGAACTAATAAGATAGGCTAATCCCAATAGAATCTTGCCAGATTAGAAATGTGTGTCACATTTAACCCATATTGACCCCACGCTCTGATGGAGATTCTATTTGTATTTTTCAGAAAGCACTGAGAAAGCTGAAGTCATTCCAACTCCACCAAAGAGCTACAGGAGGAGGGCTGACATCCTGGCAAGAGACAAACCACCCCAGGCTTATAATGTAGGCCCCAAATAAAACCCTGGAGAGAGTGAAGTGATAGCAAGAGATCTATCAACACAGCTAATCAGTCAACCCAGGAGAAGCCAACATGACAGGCACCAAATATTTCTAACATGATCTAAAGCAGAAGTACAGAGTCCATAAGATCTCAACAATAATGCAGTCTTAAATCTTACCCAACATGACTCAGGGAACTAAGTGGAAGAGAGGGTGGAAAGAGTGTAAGAGTCATGGAGGGGGAGAATATCCAGAGATAGTCGCTCCCTCAGTAACAACACACAAGGAAGGGGGAACCTGGCTGCCTCTTGAGCTATCCATAACCTTCTACCCCATGGAATGATCCAGTATGACCACCGAGGAGGATAACCAGTGGATTGTGGACAGGGATGAGGGAAACAGGGATGCCAATATAACATTTACTAATACAATATATGTAATTTTGGACAATAAAAATATTGACTTAAAAAAGAGAATAAAAATATCAAATCCCTTATAGTGGAAATAAAACTACATTTCTGCAGATACTCCAAAAAAAGTGTACAGTCATTCTCACATTGGATTAAAATAAACTAATATGGAATCATAAATTTAAGTATAAAATTTATGTGTTAAAATTACAGAAGGGAAAATAAATTAAGATATTTGTAATTTGGACAAAGAAGGATGATATAAAATAATAGGTGCCATAAAATTATATACTTACTCTTCAAAATTTACTATTAGATTAAGAGTGCCCATGGAACTTAATATTTGCAGTAATTATCTATTTGACCAAGGATTTGTAACCATATTCTAAAAGGTATTTTTACAACTAAGTAAGTCTTGATATGCTACAGTTATAGAATTATATATTTTGTGACATGAAATAAGGGACCCTTTATTATCAAGATAAATAAAAAGTCTTCTTATGTACAACTGCATACAATTTCAGTCAAAGAATTTTGAACAGCAAAACATGAGCAGGGCTGGTGATGTATCTCAGTGGTAGGATGCGTGCTCCTCAGACACAAGTGAAAACTTTGCTTCTATCCTCACTGCTACAAAACAAAATTCAAAATCAAAAGAAAATTAAATTATTTTCAAAAAACATAGGATGGTGAATTTTATCATCATCAAGGTTTATGCTTGAAATTACTTTAAAAGTGAACAGAGAATTATGTTTCAAATATATTTCTTATATGAAACATTCTAAAATAAAAATGCAATTCTAACATGCTGAGCCCATTGACTTTATAAAATGTGACTGGGAAAAATTATTCTGTGAGTATTACTCCATCATTCATTTTTTAGTCATTTCATGGAAGCTAATAGGCTATCCCCAATTATAACTTTTTTAATAATATGAGGGAGGATCTTAATTACAACAATCCTATTTCACTAGGGTAAACAACAGCTAACTGAGATAAGATGCAAACTCGACATGTTGGGAAGCATGTGAAAAAGTAAGACTTTCAGATCATATTAGTGTACAAGCTCTCTGCTTCAGGATCACCTTCCACAGCATTTCAGCCAGTGGTTAATGCCATGCATATCATGGAGAGAGAAAATATTTCATTTCATAAGGTAGGTTAAGAACTCAAAAGTGTACAGTCCTGAGACTTGATTACTGAGCTCATTTTTGCTCCTTGCTGGTTACTTAAGGAGACTCATACTGATTTCTTTAAGGAGACTAATTGGAATTGAATGAGCTCTCAGAGTTTATCAATTTAAGAAGTAACATAAATCATTGTTGTCTATGTACTCTTCACAGTGCCAGTGGGTGGTAGTGGAGAGGTGAAATTTAACTGTGCTATCTCATAATCACAGAAAATACATCATGGGGTGATGGCGGGTTGTGCTTTCATGACTCACCTATTGTTGCTTTTTTGGGGGGGTATTGGAATATATCTTAATACTACAAATCATTTGATTTTAAAACATCCTACTTATTCTTTTGTAAAAGATAACCTTTAAATAACATGGAAAATGAATTCTCGTGTTTAAAACACATGAGATACATTGCTTTTGAGGAATGTGAGACTGGATATTCCTTACCCAACATTCCTACAAAAGTAACAACTCTCCAGTAACTAGAGTTGCTTGAAGAATTTAAAATTTGCCCTTTATGAAATCTACAAGTTTATCAGTTAAATGCCATTCATAAAAACTGTGTATTTAATTGCATTCATTTAATCTATGAATCATTCAAATTGGGTTAAATTCTTTGAATTTACTTTTTAAAATTTTCAATTGATAGCTTCCATAATCATAGACAATGAGCCATTTTGATTCCTTCCCCTAACCTTAACTCTAACCCTTCACCATATTATGATATTTTAATCACATTTTTTCTTTGGAAGGATTCAAATGTGAAAATTGATTAGAATTAGCAATTTATAGGCTTGTTTATACTTTTGAACTTTTATCTTTGTGTTAATCTCTGAAGTTGTATATAGTGGATCAAAATTGTGTGTTGTTTGGAAAGTCATTTCTATATGCTTACATAAAATTATCAGGTGAGATTTTGATCTCAAATTATGATCAAAATTAGCTTGATAACCACTGTATCTTTTCAATATATAAGGGATCACTTTCCATGTTGAAATCCTATAAACCAAATTTGAATGTTAAGCAACTGCATATCTAGAGGATTTTTGTATGTTTGTTTGTTTGTTTGGTTGGTTGGTTGATGGTCATTTCAGTTTTTAATTGTGTTTTTGAGATAAGAACTCACTTTGTAACCTTTAATCCTGGCCTCAAACTCTCTATGTAGGCCAGTTTGACCATGGATTAGTAATGAACATTCTGCCTCTGTATCCTGTGTGCTGGAATTATAGGTGTGAACCATCATGCCTGACTCATATCTACACCTTAAATGACAACACCAACATCCTTAAAGATAGTTCTTTCTTTTAGAATTACTCCAATTTTTTTTTGTTTCATTGCACAATACACTGGGAATATTATACCTTTTCTTTACCCTGGTAAACTATTGTTTGTGTGATTATTTGCTTTTTTCCAGGATCCATTAGTTAGAGCACCATCAGTGTTTAACTCTGAGAAACAAGAAGGCAGTATAACCAAGTGCTCCACCTGAACAGAGATATCAGTGATTCAACACCAAATAGCTTTAAAAGAAGTAAAATGCCATCACTCAAAAATGCTGATGTGACAGATGAACAAGGGACCTATAACCACAGCCATTTAATCAACACAGGATAGGCCAATGAGACAGAAACCAAGGATTTTCGACAAAAAACCCCTAAGCTCACAACATTAAAGCATCCTTAATACTCACCCACCACGACTCAGGGAACTGAGCGGAAGAGGGGGCGGAAAGATTGTGAGAGCCGTGGTGGGGGAGACTGTCCGGAGGCATGGCACCCATCAGTAACAACACACTTGGGCCAGGAGAACCGGGCTGAGTACTAGGATATCCAGGATCCCTTGCCACAAGGACTAATACAGACAGCCCACGGAGGAGGATATCCAGCTGATCAGGGATGGGGAGGGGGGAATTTGGGGAATTCGGGATAACAACGCATGGTTTGCCCACTAAATAATGTAACTCATTATGGACAATAAATATATATTTTAAAAAATGCTGATGTGCCTCTATCACTTACACAGTGACTTGTGGAGAGATGACCATGGAGTTCTGAACTTAAGGCAATCACGTTGCATATACTGAAGAGACTGAAATTCGAACTATGTTGCATAAAATGATCTTTATACTTAATTATAAGTATACAAATGCTTATACATCAGAATCAAGTAAAGCAAAGACTGCATTCAATATCCTCTGAAAATATTTTTAATGAAGGAAAAGATTTTTCTAAGTCAAGAAAAACTGGAAGAATGTACAGCCACTCTTTCTGAACTGTTTCGAAATATTAAGGAAAAATCTTGTCTAAGAAGGACACTCTCAGTCGTGGGGTCAGGTGAAGGCAGATATAGGAAAGAAAGAAATGTGCTGCCAGGAATGCATACCTAGCTAAATATTTTTTAAAAAATAAAGTTTTCTTTAACTTATCAGGAAGACAGTTGGCAGTTTAATCCTAAAATTATTGTGAGGTTTATAAAAAGATACAAAATGTGTGAAATAATACAGCAGAGAATGTAAGAGTGTAAAGGCAATGAATTTATGCATTTTTATACTTCACATGAAGGAGATTCAGTTAAGAAAAACAATATTACAATCCACATTCTAGCAATTAAAAGCCTATAAGTATCTGGGCTTGTGAAGATGGCTCAGTAGGTAAGAGTACATAGGACCTGACATCAACCCCAAACTCTGATTTCCTGTAGCCCAAGCACTGAAGGAGACAGAGTAAGGAGAAGTGCTGGGGTTTGCTGGTCAACCAATATAGTCAAGAATTCACGAGCTTCAGGATCAATGGGAAATCATGTCTTGGGAAAAAAATTAGAACTGTAATACAGGGAGACACCAGATATCTTCCTGTAGCCTTCACTTACCCACACATACAAGTGAAAATATTAATATGTATATATAATTACATATGTGAACAAAATAATTAAAATTGAGTAGCTGGATTTTTTTTAAATATATATTTATTGTCCATAATGAGTTACATTATTTAGTGGGCAAACCATGCGTTGTTATCCCGA
>PVHP010054787.1:0-10349 GCA_004024765.1 Zapus hudsonius | reverse complement strand
AAATCTTGTATTGGTCAATCTGTTTTTGCTGTGCCTCATGTTTTGCATTGTGAATGTTCTGTGCCATTACGGGTTTATTTTTGGTATTATGGCTCAATTGAAAGCTGTGGGGACTTAAGAGTTGAGCTGAATGCATTGTATTTACATCATGTATGATTATTAGTTTGTGGGGGCCAGGGGCGGACTGTCATGGTTTGATCCAGGTCTCCCCAACAAACAAATGAATGTGTTCTGATAGATCGAACCTCAGCGGATGGCAATTTGGGAATTAGAACCTCAATAGAGCTGTGTTGTTGGGGCAGGCTTATGGGGGTTATAAGCCAGCTTCCCCTTGTCAGTATTTGGCACAACTTCCTGCCACTGTTTGCAGTGCTGTGGCAGAGGTGATGTCCAGCCCTCTGCTCATGCCATCGTCTTCCCTGCCAGAATGGAGTCTCCCCTCGAGTCTATAAGCCAAATAAACCCATTCCTCTACAAGCCACTTTTGTTTGGGTTCTTTCTGCGCAGCAACTAGAATGCTGACCATAACAATCCTCAATGGGAAACTACTGAAGGAGTTCACCCTCAACTCAGGAACAAGACAGGGATGTCCACTCTCACCACTGCTATTTAACACAGTGCTTGAAGTTCTAGCTCAAGCAAGAAGACAAGAGAATAGCATAAAAGCGATACAAATCGGAGAGGAAGAAGTCAAACTATCCCTTTTTGCAGAACATGATCTTATATATATTAGATCCAAAGAACAGTATTAGTAATCTCCGGAAGGTGATCAATGCCTTCTTCAGAGTGGTAGGATACAAAATTAACACACAAAAATCAGTAGACTTTCTATATACAGAAGACAAACATTTGGAAAAAGACATCAGAGAAACTATCCCTTTCTTTATATCCTCAAATAAAATAAAATACTTGGGAATATCACTAACCAAGGTAGTGAAAGACTTATATAAGGAAAATATTGAAACACTCAAAAGGGAAATAGAGGAGGATGTGAAGACATGGAAAGACATTCCATGATCATGGTTAGGGAGAATCAATATAGTAAAAATGCTATCCTGCCAAAAGTAATCTACAGATTCAACGCAATGCCAATAAAAATCCCAAACTCCTTCTTCACAGACATTGAAAAAATAATCTCCAAATTTATTTGGAAGGTTAAGAGACCTCAAATAGCCAAAACTATTCTGATCAAAAAAAAAAAATTACGCAGGAGGTATCACCATACCTGACTTTAAAACATACTACAAAGCCATAGTAACTAACACAGAATGGTATTGGCAGAAAACAGTCTGACCAGTGGAATAGACTCGAAGACCCAGGCTTTAATGCAAATAACTTTAGCTTCTTAGTTTTGAACAAGTGTGCCAACAATGGATGCTGGGACAAGATAGAATCTTCAACAAATGGTGCTGGACAAACTGGATAAACACATGTAAAAAAATGAAATTAGACCCACTCCTTTCACCATGCACACAGATCAAATCCAAATGGATCAAAGACCTCAATATAAAGCCTATTACCCTGAATACCCTGGAAGAAAAAGTTGGAGGAACCTTACATGAGATAGGAGTAAGGAACAACTTCCTGAGCAAATCTCCAGTAGCCCAGGAAGTTCAACAGTAACTTAACCAATGAGACCTGATCAGGCTCAAAAGCTTCTGTACAGACAAAAACACCGTTCTCAAAGTCAATAGACCCCCTTCAAATTGGGAGATGATTTTTGCCAGCTACAACACAGACAGAGGCCTGATTTCCGTAACCTACAGAGAATTCAAAAAAATTAATAGCAAAAACCCAAATTGCCCCCTCACAAAATGGGGCACTGATCTCAACAGAGAATTCACAGAGGAGGAAACACAAATGGCCTTTTCTCACCTGAGAAAGTGCTCAGCATCCCTAAGCATCAGGGAAATGCAAATCAAAACCACAATGAAATACCTTACCCCGTCAGAATGGCAATCATAAAGAAAACACACAACAATCGTTGCTGGCGCAGATGCTGGGAAAAAAGAACCCTCATTCACTGCTGGTGGGATTGCAAACTTTTTCAACCACTATGGAAAGCAGTGTGGAGACTCATGAACACAATAGGCATAGAACTACCAATGGACCCAGCTATCCCTCTACTAGGCATCTACCCACAAGATGTCACATCTCGACACAGAAACATTTGTACAACTATATTTATAGCCGCTCAATTCATAATAGCCAAATATTGGAATCAACCCAAGTGCCCATCCATGGAGGAATGGACAGAGAAACTGTCTTATATTTACACGATGGAATTTTACTCAGCTGAAAGGAAAAATGACATATCGAAATTTAGGAAAAAATGGTCTGACTTTGAGCAGATCTTACTAAGCGAACACTCAAAAAAACGGAGAATCGAATGCCGCATATTCTCCCTCATATATGGACCTTAACCAGGATAACATTGTTCTTTATGCAGACTAGTAGTAAGAAGTAAAAGGTTATGAATGAGGGGTAAGGGATGGGGAAAGGGGAATGGCTTAAGCTTGCGGGTAAATCATATTAGGTTCAAAAACATAAAATCCTAACGAGCATATTGTAACCTATTGAGTAAGTAGTGAGCGTCATCTGGCAAGAGGGGCCATGAGTGGTAGGGGAGAGAGTCTAAGCCTGTGAATAATTAGATCAGCCTGACAATACCTGGTTCCAACCAATGGTTCCTTCCCTCACTGAGCTGTTGACCAAAGCGACTCATGAGATTCCAACCACAAGACAAAATTCTGTCAAAGCTCTTGCATGCCCTCCCTTGGCCTGAGGCAAAACCCTGTTGCTGAAGAAACCACAGAATGTCATTGATCAGCGTTGAGAGACCCTCAACATCCGGAACAGTATCCAAACCCCAGAAGGCAGTTAGTGTAGTGCTGGAATGCACTGCACAGGCTGCCACTGGAAAATGATCAACAACAGCTGGAGTAAACAGAGACCACTGACACGAAACACAATCTGAGTTCATAAGTAGGCTGACCACAACCCTACTGGGAGAGAACAGCAAACCAAGAAAGGAGCACTTCTGCAATGGAGGAGCCTGGGCCTGGGGGAGACAATCAACAGCTTTCAAATTCGACCAATTTTCTACTTAGTGTGGGGGACCCCTTATCTGGAACTTGGAATTCAGGGCGATCGTCACCGGATCCCGTACTCTTGGGCTCCCAAGACAAGATGCACTATGGGAGTGATTGACAGGTAGGCTACTAAAAATAGAATCTAGGTAAACCAGAAATGTGTATATTTGTTAACCTGCACTGATCACACTCTCCGAAGGAGATTGTGCTTGTATTTTTCAGGATGCAACGAGAGAGCTGGGGCCCATCTAACCCAACCAACCGACTGTAGGACAATGCCTGAGATTCTGGCAAGAGAGGAGCCACCACAGTCATACCGTGGAGGATCCATATGGAACCCCGCAGAGAATGATAGGAGGAACAAGGGACCCACAGCCACAGACATTCAATCTACACAGGATAAGCCACTGAGACAGAAACCAAGAATCTTCGACACAAAGACCCCTAAACTCACAACCTGGAAGCAGCCTTAATACTCATCCACCACGACTCAGGGAACTATGCGGAAGAGGTGGCGGAAAGTTTATAAGAGCTATGGTGTGGGAGACTATCCAGACGCATGGCACCCTTCAGCAACGAATCACTTGGGCCAGGAGGACCGGGCTGAGTACTAGGCTATCCAGGGTCCCCTGCCACAAGGATTGATCCAGACGGTACAAGGAGGAGGATATCCAGCTGATTGGGGATGGGGAGGGAGGGCATTGGGGAATTGGGATAACACCTCATTGTTTGCCAAATGAATAATATAACACATTATGGACAATAAACCTATATTTAAGATTTTAAAAAAAAGTAAGGATGGTCACTACTTACTCATCAAAGGAATGATCCAGCAGGAAGATATTACTATCATCAATATATACACACCAAATTTGGGTGCAAAACAGTTCATAAAGAAAACCCTACTCAAAAATAAAGCAGAAATAGACTCTAATTCCAGCATAGTAGGAGATTTTAATACACCTCTATCAGCTCTAGACAGATCAACTAAAACAGAAGATCAGCAGGGACATAATGGAGCTCAATAACAGCATTCTCCAGCTGGGGATAACAGACATTTACAGAACGTTCTACCCCAAAGACACAGAATATATATTCTTCTCAGCAGCACATGAGACTTTTTCTAAAATTGATCTCATCTTAGGTCACAAATCTTCCCTAAACAAATTCAGGAAGATTGATGTAGTTCCTTGCATCATATCAGACCATAGTGCATTAACGGTAGAAATTAACAGTGGAACAGGATCCAGAATATACACAAAGTACTAGCGACTGAACAATTCGCTCCTAAAAAATGATTGGGTCATCCAAGAAATAAAACAGGAAATTCAGAATTTCCTAGTAATAAATGATGACAATAACACATCTTATCAGAACTTCTGGGACACAATGAAGGCAGTCCTGAAGGGAAAGTTCATTCCAATAAATGCCTTCATATCTAAGACAGAGAGGTCTCATATCAATTGCCTAACCACCCACTTAAAATCATTGGAACAGACGAAAAAGCTAACCCAAGGAGCGCAAGACGAAAGGAAATAATTAAAATCAGAGATGAGATTAATGAATTGGAAATAAAGGAAATGATTAAAATAATAGACAAATCAAAGAGTTGGTTCTTTGAAAAAGTTAATGAGATCGATAAACCCCTGGTCAATCTAATCAAACAAAGAAATGAGAAAGCCCAAATCAACAAAATCAGAAAGGACAATGGTGAGATCACAACATATCGTGAAGACATTGGAAGAATCATCAGATCATACTTCCAAAACCTCTACTCCACAAAATTAGAGAACCTAGAAGAAATGGATAAATATTTGTACACATACCAACTGCCAAAGCTCAACCCAGAGTAGATAAAAGCATAAAATAAACCTATCACATCCACAGAGATTGAAGATGTAATCAAAAATCTTCCCAAAAGGAATAGCCCAGGACCAGATGGTTTCTCAGCTGAATTCTACCATACCTTCAGCACAGAGCTGAAACCACTCTTTCTGAAGCTTCTTAGAAGCATAGAAAAAGAGGGAAGGCTTCCAAACACCTTCTATTAAGCTTCCATTGCCCTAATCTCCAAACCAGGCAAGGATGTAACAAGAAAATAGAACTACAAACCCATATCTCTGATGAACATAGATGCAAATATCCTGAACCAAATCCTAGCAAACTGGATACAACCCTACATCAAAAATATTATCCACCCTGACCAACTTGGCATTATCCCAGGGATGCAGGGATAGTTCAACATACACAAATCAATAAATGTAATACATCACTTCAATTGGCTTTCAATTTTGAAACACAAAAACCACATGGTTATCTCAATAGATGTGGAGAAGGCCTTTGACAAAATTCAACACCACTTCATGTTCAAAGCTCTTTAAAGAATAGGCATAGATGGCCTATACCTCAATTTAATAAAGACCATTTACAAAACTCCTAAAGCAGAAATCATTCTCAATGAGGAACAACTCATGGAGTTCCCACTCAACTCTGGAACAAGACAGGAGTGTCCACTCTCACCACTGCTCTTTAACATAGTGCTTGAAGTTCTAGCCCATGTGATAAGACAGGAAAAGGGCATAAAAGGGATACAAATTGGAAAGGAAGAAATTAAACTATCCCTTTTTACAGATGCCATGATTCTTTATATATCAGACCCAAAGAATTGTATCAGTAACCTCTTGAAGGTGGTTAATGCCTTCAGCAACATGGTAGGATACAAAATTAACACACAAAAATCAGTAGCATTTCTATATGCAGAATACAAGCAGACAGAAAAAGACATCAGAGAGACTGTCCCACTTTCTATAGCCTCAAATAAAATAAAATACCTTGGAATATCACTAACCAAGGTTGTAAAGGACTTATATAAGGAAAATATTGAAACAAGAAGAAGTAAAAGAGGATGTGAGAAGATGGAAAGATATTGCATGCTTTGCAATATCTTTGGGAAAATCAATATAGTAAAAATGGCAATCCTGCTAAAAGCGATTTACAGATTCAATGCTATGCCAATAAGAATCCCAACCTCTTTCCTCACAGACATAGAAAAAATAATCTCTAAATTTATTTGGAAAGGCCAAAGACCTTAGGTAGCCAAAACTATTCTAAGTAAAAAAGCCTACTCAGGAGGTATCACCATCCCTGACTTCTAAACATACTACAAAGCCATGTTAACTAAAATAGCATGGTACTGGCATAAAAACAGACAGATGGATCAATGGAACAGGATTGAAGACCCACCTTTAATTGGAAGTAATTTCAGTTATTTGATCCTTGACAAGGGGGCCAACAATGTACGCTGGGCCAAAGATAGCATCTTCAACAAATGGTGCTGGAGGAATTGGATAAACACATGTAACAAAATGAAAATACACCCACTCCTTTCACCATGCACAAACATCAACTCCAAATGGATCAGAGACCTTAACATAAATCCAGTAACCCTGAACACCCTGGAAGAAAAAATAGGAGGCACTCTACATGAAATAGGAATAGGGAAAATTTTCCTGAGCAAATCTCCAGCTGCCCAGGAAATACAACAAACACTTAACCAATGGGACCTTATCTGGCTCAAAAGCTGTACAAACAAACCATACTCAGAGCCAAGAGACCCCCTTCAAATTGGGAGATGATTTTTGCCAGCTACAACTCAGACAGAGGCCTAATTTCAAGAACCCACAGAGAACTCATAAAAATTAATAACAAAAACCCAAAATGCCTCCTCACAAAATGGGGCACTGATCTAAACAGAGAATTCACAGAGGAGGAAACACTAATGGCCTTGACTCATCTAATAAAGTGCTCAGCATCCTTATGCATCAGGGAAATGCAAATCAAAACCACAATGAGATACTACCTTTCCCCAGTCAGAATGGCAATCATAAAGAAAACCAACAACAATCATTGCTGGTGAGGATGTGGTGAAAAAGGAAAAACAAAGCCACATTCACTGCTGGTGTGATTGTAAACTTGTTCAACCACTATAGAAAGCAGTGTGGAGACTCCACACTGAATGGACATAAAACTACCAATGGACCCAACTATCCCTCTACTAGGCATTTACCCGCAAGATGCCACATTTCAATGCAGAAAATTTTGTACAACTATATTTATAGCAGCTCAATTCTTAATACCCAAGAATTGGAATCAACCCAAATGACCATCCATGGAGGAGTGGACAGCGAAACTGTGGTATATTTACACAATGGAATTCTACTCAGTTGAAAGGAAAAAATGACATATCGAAATTTAGGAAAAAATGGTCTTACTTTGAGCAGATCTTACTAAGCCAACATTCAAAAGAATAGAGAATTGAACACCACATACTGTCCCTCATATGCAGTCCTTAACCAGGATAACCGTTTTCTCTATGCAGCCTAGTAGACAGAAATGAGAGTTTATGAATGAGGTGTAAGGGAAGGGGGAGGGGATTGGCTTAAGCATGAGGCTAAACCACATTAGGTTCAAAAACATAAAATCCTCACAAGCATACTGTAACCTACAGAGCAACGTCAGAGCAACCTACAGAGTGGGCGTCAACTGGCAAGAGGGGCCATGAGTAGTAGGGGAGAATGTCTAAGCCTGTGAATAATTAGATCAGCCTGACAACCCCTGGTTCCAACCACTGGTTCCTTCCCTAACTGAGCTGTTGACCAAAGTGACTCATGAGATTCCAACAACAAGACAGAATTCTGTCAAAGCTCTTGAGTGCCCTCCCCAGGCCTGAGGCAAAACCCTGTTACTGAAGAAACCAGACTGCATTGATCAGCATCGAGAAACCCTTCAACATCCGGAATGGTATCCAGCCCCCAGAAGGCAGTTAGTGTAGTGCTGGAAGACACTGCACAGGCTGCCAGGGGAAACTGTTAAACGGCAGCTGGAGTAAACAGAGACCACTGACAGGAAACACAATCGGTGGTTATGAGTAGGCTGACCACACCTCCCAGTAGGAGTGAGCAGCGAACCAAGAAAGGAGCACTTGTGTAACGGAGGAGACTGGGCCTGGGGGAGACAATCAACAGCTTTCAAATTTGGCCAATTTTCCACTTAGTGAGGGGGACCCCTTGTCTGGAACTTGGGATTCAGGGCGATAGGCACCGGATCCCGTACTGTTGGGCTCCCAAGACAAGATGCACTATGGGAGCGATTGACGGGGAGGCTACTAAAAATAGGATCTTGGTAATCCAGAATTGTGTATATTTGTTAATAAGATTAGTATTACTGTGATATGTAGAATCACAAGGACATTAATGCATAATTGAAGCCAGTTTTGCCTATGCTATATCTGTGGTGATGGTGATATCTTCCATAATATTTTCTCATAGAGGCCTTCATTGTTGTCATCCAGTAACAAGGCTGAATTTCTTTTCTTAAGGAATAGTTCATACATTAACATAGCCGACAGAATAGTACAGCATCATTCTATATTATCATTACTAATCTCCAACAATTTTCCACCTTTAGTCCATCTGTTATGTGAACATAAAAGTAATTATTTACATTTTATGGTTGCACATTGTTTTTGGTGCCCTTTCCCTTTCTGTGGTAACCATAATTTAAAATGTTAGGCTTTTATAATATGAAGGGGAATTCATACATACCACTTAGAAATCATCTCAAAAATATTCATGCTATGAAATACCTCAATTACTGATGTTTCTAATGGATTTATTAAGATGTTCTTAGAAGCAAGTTAACCCACATCCTTCTATTTAGAAACTACTTATTATATCAAATCATTACTTCTTTTTATTAGTACCATTGCTATTTATTATATGTGGTTTCAGTGAATATGCTCTTGGAGATACACAAATTTTTAGATAATGAAGCATTG
Organism: Zapus hudsonius; assembly: GCA_004024765.1. Classification (NCBI taxonomy): domain Eukaryota; kingdom Metazoa; phylum Chordata; class Mammalia; order Rodentia; family Dipodidae; genus Zapus; species Zapus hudsonius. The sequence continues at coordinate 1,421 of PVHP010054787.1, read as the reverse complement.
CTGTAATGTCACACTGATAATACTCAACTTCCACTATAGTTTTGACCTAAATGTCTTCCAAAGGCCCTTATGTTAAAGGCATTCCTGTGAGGTAATAGAATCTTTAACTGGAATGGTTGGGGCTAACTAGAAATATCAGTAAAATATTTGCCACACAAGTATTAGGATTTGAGCTTGGATTCTCAGCACCTACCCAAAAGCCAATGTGGCAGCTTGTGCCTATGATCCCCGCCTTAGGAAGGCAGAAACAAGAAGACCCTAGGAGCTTGCTAACCAGCTAGTCTAGACAAGCTGGTGAGCTCCAGGTTTAGTGAGAAACTCTCAAATAGTAAGCGTATTCAAGGAAGACATCAGATGTCAACCTCTGCCTTCCACATGTGTATGTACATACATGCACTCCCACACATGAACACACATGCCTGTATGCACACTAAACATACATACACAGAGAGGTAGGGCTTAATGGGGGTACTCCTACATTTCATTTCACAGTAACTCAAGCACAGTGGAGTGATAAGATTTTCCTTCCTGTTTGCTTGAGGTATTGCTGATATCAGGCATAGTGCCTTGGTGGAAGCCCCTAAGGTATATTTATTTGCATTTATATACACAGTTTCTCCTTTCCCATCTTGCAGTGAATTGCTGTGTTTTAACTCTCATTCCCAAATCACAGCGTGAGTACATTATCAGTAGTATTGAATGCTCATGTGCAGATACAAACAACCTTTTTTATTTTTTATTTTTTCAGATCGGGTCTCTCTTTAGCCCAGGCTGACCTGGAACTCATTCTGTAGTCAGTCTCAGGCTGGCCTCAAATTTACAGCTACCCTTCTACCTCCACCTCCTGATTATTGGGATTAAAGGTATATGCCACCATGCCTACCACAAAACCCTTTTTACATATGCTTTTTCATTTGGTCCTGACAGGAATTCTAAAAAGACAAAGGAAAATATATTTGAAACAATGGAGAGATGACTGAGGTGTTTCCACCCAGCAAGGACAGAAAGATGGACTGTGCAAACTCTTTGGAAAGGAAATCACTGAAAAAAAAGAATCTGCTCTTCAAGGTTATGTTTATTTTGTCCCTGAATTAACAACATGGCTGTGTCCTGCAAACCTGGTATTACGTTTGGAAACATGAGGAATGCGTGCGTAGAGTGGGTCGTGAAGTGCACATGGTTCCAGGAGCCGCTGCTGAGACGCGGTATTTGGAACAGGGCGTGGAGTCCCTGGTTGGCAAGTGAAGCCATTGGAAGGTGGACCGTGGTTTGCAATGGAGACCCAAAGATGTGGACATACCAGGACTTTGCAAGGACTACCATGGAGCGCTGTTGACTTGGGATGGAAGTTTCCCCAAGTACTCAGCCAAGCTGGAGGGACAAAATTGAAAAATCCAGAGACTTGTCAGTCACTGGCTGTG
>PVHP010054786.1:0-10365 GCA_004024765.1 Zapus hudsonius | reverse complement strand
TGTGTGTGTGTGTGTGTGTGTGTGTGTGTGTGTGTGTGTGTGTGTGTGTACAGGTTATGCTCTTTTAGCCCCTAACCCCTTCTCCCATTTCCCTGAGGCCCTCCTCAGTGGGGTGATGGTATTCACTGTGGGGCTGTGAAGGTCTCAGTCAGTCTCTGTAGGATAGCAGGGTGGGGTGGGGGATGTGTCTCAGACTATTCCTACCCACTCTGTGGCTCTTAAAATCTTTCCACTCCCTCTTTTGTAATGTTCTTAAGTAATAGCAGGCCTGATGGCTGTCTGATCTAGTGTTGAGTTCTGTATAGCCTCTGGATTTCTGCTTTGATGGGTTTTGATTGATCACCATGCCTGTCACTCTCACCCTGGAGCTGGTTGTCAGGCTAGCTGTAAGAGCAGTATTCATGTCTCAACTCTCTCTCTGTGATTTCTCTTTGGCTCTGGCAGATGTGGTCGAGGTGGCACATCTTATTGTGGGCAGCTGGCTATCTTCTTATCATTGGATCTTGGTTCTCCTCTGTTTTCTCTACTATCTGTAAAATAAAACAGATCCTCCAACCAAGAGTGAGAGCAGCCTGTTAAGTTAAAGGAGATATGCAAAGTTACTTGAGAGATTTTTTTTGTATGTGTTGCAATCAGATTTCTAGTTGCTGTGCAGAAAGAACCCAAACAAGTGGCTTGTGGAGGAATGGGTTTATTTGGCTTATGGACTTGAGGGGAGACTCCATGATGGCAGGGAAAACGATGACATGAGCAGAGGGATGGACATCACCTCCACCACAGCACTGCAAACAATGGCAGGAAGGTATGCCAAACACTGGCAAGGGGGAGCTGGCTTATAACCCCCATAAGCCCGCCCCCAACAACACAGCTCTAGCGAGGTTATAAAACCCAAACTGCCATCAGTTGGGGATCGATAATTCAGAACATTCATTTGTTTGTGGGGAACACCTGGATCAAACCATGAGAGTATGCAAGCCCACCCTTCTCCAAAGAGCATTTGGGGCTACTCCATGAAATCTTACCATAGGATTCTGACTTGGTTTCTAGTACTAGACATGAGTTCTCTCCCACTGACTGGGCCTCCTGCCCATTGCTCCCTTTGAGCTCCTACTGATTTTCTTTTACTAATTATTAGTCAATCTAGATTCTCCTTTCTCAGTTTCTTCAGAGAAAGTGCGACCTAAGCATAGCTTCCAAATATAGGTTGATCTTTGTTCTATAGGTACTCCTAAGAATGTATCTGCATTCTCAATGTCATGAACTCAGTAGAGTAGGAACCCAATGCAATCAAGGATTCCACTGGATACCAGTCACCCTTTATGGCTTCCAATATTAATGTCACACATCCAAGATAATCACACTGATGATTTTCCCAGAGTTCAGTCACAGGTGAGGAGCTGCAACTATGCTCATAGAGAAGGGAGTGGAGCTAGAGTCACTGTCAGTCGGCCTTTTCTGCAGTTGTTTTCTCTACTCATTTATACTCTCTGTTCTCCTGTAGTTGTAGAATCTAAAAATCTACAAACCCATCATATATCATGAATTTTTAAAATTTTGAATTTAAAAAGTATGTTTTAGATATTAGTAAATATTAGCAGAACTCAGTTGATATGTAAACTTTAAAAATTAAATATACAAAATTTAAAAAAAATAGTCTACATCATGTACTCTCCAACCTTATTAGCAAAGCAGACTATGAAGTATCTATGCCTTTGGCTGCTTGGAACCTTTACTTGGCTGATGATGGAAATCTCACTGTTCTTGGTGCATACATACAACATGACTCATGGAGGTCTTCTCAGGGGAGGCATATCTCCTGATTATTTTAACGACTAGTGCGTCTAAGTGCTCAAAATGTTTCTAGTTTAAATCTTTATAAAATCTAAAACAATGCTATGCAAGCACTTATGAAGTGATGGTATAAAATGCCAAAGTTGAAAATTCACCTGCAAGTCAGTATCTCCGAAGCAGATGGAGAGTTACTAAGAGTTATCAGGAGATGGAGAAGGAGGTAAAGAAAAGACGAGAATACATGGAGAGTAAAATCAGCTAATGTTTTGGAGTCTCAGACACTGCTCTTAGCACCTGAATTGTATGGACCCTTTTTCTTGTGTTATATTTTATGTTATTTTCGGCTCTTACATCATACTGATCCCTGAGTTTGCTAAGAAGGCACTTTTTATTCCCATTTTATAAGTTTAAGAACATAAGAGTTTGGTTTGAAGGCCACACACCTTTAAATTGAATCATGCCATACTATTAATTTAAGATGAAATTAAATCAAATTTAGGATTAATTTCTGAAAACAGTTTTAAAAAGGATGATAATAACCTTCATACTCTGCCCTATTATAAAACTAATCCACTGAAGTAATTATAAACTAAGTGTTATGACAATACTATTTGCTAATATGGTATGTCAGACACAGCTGCCTATAACCTTGTATATAACCAAGGAGATGCCGCCTTGTGATTTTTTTGGTAATGTTGGATTTTGAATACTAAAATTAGTGTCTCTGATTTTGCTTTCTTTCCATGCCTTTATGTAAAGAGCTTTGTTACTCTCCAACAGAGCAGGAATTTATTTTAGTTTTTTTCTTCCTAAAACCCTTGTTAGATTTAGAAATCCAAACAGGACAATGCAAGTTGAGGAAGAGAAGTCGGGTGGAGATAGTAACCACAGAAAGTAATCAGCAAACTGTGCCTAGATTTTTCAGTGTAAAGAACTCATATGTGACTACCTCAGGTGAGAGATCAGCATATTCCAGAAACTAAGAGGCTCTCTGTTGCTGGGTGGGGGGTGGAGACTGTGCCTGAGAGCACTACTCCTCTTCACTTCAGGGGCTAACCACTCCTGCCACCCACCCTGGTCCTGCCCTTGAGAGGACCCAATCTGGAGTCCATGGCTCTGTGTTCCAGGTTTCCCAGGCTGCCCTTCTCAGAGGATGACCAAGCAGTTCTCCCTGGGGCAGTAATGTGCTACAGACATTAGCATCTTCATGCCCAAAGCGAGGCCAGGGCTGTTTGCAGGAGGTTCTGGTTGAGTTCTGAATCCAGCCAGGAGTGTCTTCAGTCTGCCCATAGGATGACTGCTCATGGAAGGAAAAGGGGGAGGATGGAGAGCAGACTGGGGCCCAGTGCCAACCTTTCCTATGATTCTTTTTACCGTGAACTTTAAGGAATCCAGGAATCCTAAATTCACCCCTGATCTCTAATTTACTACAATTTGTTAAACAGTTATACTTGTTAAGTTTAAAAACTTAAACACATCTAATATATAATGAGTTAAATTTATGTCTTCATATTTCTACCTCGGGATACATGGTCTCCATTTGTATACTTGCCCAGTCTCAAAATTCATGGAGAAGTGAATGTCATGAGACAGGTGACATCAAAGATGATGATCCCAATGCTAATTAGCCATAGAGAACAAACAGCCATATTTAATGAGAAGGTGTACATGACGATCAATGTTTATAAAGGACAACTTACAGTATGAATTGGTTAGCTGCTGTTTCTCTTATTAGCTCACAGATAGCCTTGAAGAGGCAATGAAAATGGGAAGAGAACCAGAAGAGGTAAGATCAGTGAGAGCTTTCTTGATGGATTCTTAGTGGGCATGCTACAAACACCTGAGAGAAACAGTTTAAAGATAAGGTTTTGGGGGGAGGGGACTCATGCTTTCAGAGGTTTCAGTCCATGGTTTATTGGCTCCATTGCTTACAGGCCTGTGATAGACAGAAGATCATGGTGAAAGGGCATGACAGAAGACAGCTACTCACTTGATGGAAATTAGAAAGCAGAGAGCAGGGAAGGAAATACCTGAAACATGATACACCTCCAAATTCAAAGTCATGCCTCCAGTGACTTACGTCTTCCAACCAGGCTCCCTCCTCCTCATAGCTCATTGAGTACTAACCCATCAGGGATTATCCTTGGTGATCTAGCACCTCTGGGACCAAGTCTTCAACACGGAAGTTCTTGTGGGACAGGTCCTTCATATTCAATCCAGAGCAGTGGGTTCCTATGTGCAGTGACAGGGTTGGGAATGTCCAGTTGGAGAACCAGGACTCAGCAGAGGAAGTGAACAGAGCATTGACATTGTTGTCTGGGAAACGATACAGATTCTGATGCCCTTGCTGGAGAATGGAAGGCAAGAATGGGTTCAGAGAAATGATAATTCACTTAGTTCCTGGTACCCTGTGTGGGAGATGCCTCAGAGACATCTGAGTGCAGCTGTGTAGAAGGCATTGGGAGATGACATCGCAGCTGTTCTCAGGCATTCTTCTCTTCCTCGCCTCTCCAAATACATGTGAGCTACAGCATGTGAAAGTTAACCGCTCATACTAAATGAATGGCCCACTTTTGTACCCCTTTGACTGAATGGACTAAGAGCTTGAGTAAATTCAAGGCTTGAAGCAGTTTTCCACAGGCTCCTGCATGGGGTGAGGCTTCTGGATGATGGGATAACTCTGCGTGCTCTCCCTTTGACGTGGCGGGTTTGTACGGCACAGCCTTTCCATCACACTGACTTTTACCCCCACCGGTCAGCGCATCCGCTCTGTGTTTTATATATTCTTGATCTAAACCATTTCATGTTGGAACTGTGTTAACTTCTATAGCCATAAAACATAATTATCCCACAGGCATATCAGATAATGTTATGAAAGTAACACTGAATCACAATGACTTTCACTGGGTCATAAAAAGAACTCTAATGATTTCTTTCTTCTAAATGATTTTTAAAATTGTAGGGCAGGTCATGTACAGAAAAGAATCAAATAAGAAGTAGGGAAATTATGTTGGATCTATGCCCAAATTCCCAAGAGGCAACAGTGATGATCAGCAGCTTTTCTCAAAGTCTGAATCTGAATTATATCCCATGATACATAAAGCAGTCAGCTGGAGGGTGAGTCTGATCCCTCAAGACCCTCCCCTAATGACACAGTAACAATGTGGCTTCTAGCTTAATTTCTTGATAAAGAATGTGTCAATGCTAAATGAACTTTGAACAGTAATTGAAAAAATATATCACATTAATCAGTGGCAATTAGATGATATTCCTATGCCTAATTATTGCTTTATTCACATTTATTTCATATTCTTATTCATAATATTCTCCCATGTTGCTATTTTCCAGATGACAATTATATATGCTGTGACAGGCATATTTGGCTATAGATATTGTCTGAGGTTGACGTTAAAGTAACATTGTTATTTTAAAATGTACTATGTAGGTAAGATTATTAAAAATGCATTGGAACAACTGCTGTGAGTATTGAATGACATAACTCTGTGTGTGTGTGTGTGTGTGTGTGTGTGTGTGTGTGTGTGTGTGTGTGCATGGAACACATATGGAGGTCAGAGGACAACCCTGGGTACCAGTCCTTACTTTTTGCCCTGTCTGTGTGTGCACTCCTGCAAATGCCAGACTAGCTGGCATTTTAACGCCTCCTAATTCTGCCTCCCATTGCCTTAGATCTATTGGATACCTGTGCTACTTTTTCCAGCTTTTCATGGTGTTACATGAAACTTTTACTCTGGAGAGATGTGAACACATATTTATGCATCCTAGATAGGGCACAGACAACAGACCAAAGCATAATCCCATCAAAGTCCAACTTGGTGAACCAATAGTGTATTGGGGTTACTTTATAGAACATAGGTCAAGGGTTACTTTCAGGAGCATGGTTGGCTCAAATGCAGCTGCAGTACCACAAAGCCCTCCTGCCCCAGCATAGGGGTGGTTAAGGGAAGCTACGAGTCGGGAGCACACTGCAGGAATCGAAGAAGTTCTGCTGGTAAGAGTGTCTCCGAAACCCCTCTGGCAGTAGTTGACTGCTCCTAGAACTTTGGGGAGAGTCCTTGTAATCTTTCAAGTTATAGCTTTCTCTGAGTTGTTTGTCTCCTGTGTCTCCTTCCAGGGGGGAATGGGGGAAATATTTCAATTCAGTGTTTCAATTCTGAGGAAATTGTACACACACATGGATTCTTCTGATCTAAACTCCAGACTCCAGTTGCTAGGCTTGCACAGCAAATGCTTTTAACCACTGAGCCATCTCTCTGGCCCCATCTTTTATTTTAGATATCCTGCATTTATCAACATTTTTTCCAGTGAGCATATTTTTCACATATTTGTAAAATGACAATCTATCATTTTTCAAAGGTGCACGAAAGAAGCAAATGTTGGAGGAACAGGAGTAGCAGAGTCCCAAGAGACCACGTGAGGCTCAAGTGAGGTTCCATAAGGTCACCGTCAGCATCCGGGACTCTGAAAGCTCATATGCATGAATGCTCACACTTTTAGTACAAGGGAAGAATAAGGTCAGGAAACTTTTGTTTAATGAGAGCTCACAAACCAACTTTACCAAATTTTGTGCTTGTGCTAAATTTACTTCAGAAAAACTATACTGAAGTTTTGAAATAAAATATGACAACTGTATGGTCAACCCATGCCGTGGATAGAAGTGGAGACCTCAAGGCCATGCTGAGTGGGCTCTATAGGTGTGGAAGGAGGAAATGAGCTACTACAAGTAGGACAGCTTGGGGGTGAGTTATAGAATCATATTTGGCTTACTCTGACTTAAGAAGGAAGTAGGAACAACAATTAAAATGAACTTCCAGTTAATAATCAAGTGTTAGCCATTTTGAGCTGATTGTTAGAGAAGTTTAGCACCCCAGATCATCCCTGGCAATAGCAATCAGGCTTTATGAATATCTGGCTGGCTTCCTAAAGCATTTACTGGAGATAAAGGAATTGGTTTCCTGGGTAAATGACTGTATGTTGTGGGTCACAGTACTATTTTTATACATGCTATGATGACCTTCATTTGCATGTTATCGCTTGTGATATCTGTGCTTCAAAAGCATTGTTGTTAACTGATAAAATGTTTTAGTACAGCAGTTCATTTGATCCATTATCGACTCCCTAGTTGATAAATTTGTATTTCAGCTTGTCATGATGAACAGTGCTGAAATTAATATTCATGCTTATTTGTACAAGAGTTTTGAAATTTTGTTTCCTTGGGGCTGTAGAGATGGCTCAGCAGTTAAGGTGCTTGCTTGAAGAGCCTAATGACCCAGGTTTGATTCCCCAGTACCCACATAAAGCCAGATGCACAAAGTGGCACATGCATCTGGAATTCATTTGCAGCAGCTGGAGGCTCTGGTATGCCCATTCTCTCCCTCTGTCTCTGTCATCTCTGTCTCTCTCTTTCTCTCTCTCTGCTTTCAAATAAATAAATAAACATTTTAAAAATGTTTAACTGATCATTTCATCCATGCATATAAAGTATTTTACTAATGGTCACTCTCCATGACTTTCTGGTTCCCTCCCATCCCAGCGAATCCTGAACTCCTTCCCCTTCCCACCTAGTCTCTCTCCTACTTTCAACTGAGTTTCATTGCATGAGGTTGCTTACATGAGTCTGACCATGTTACTTACTCTGGGGTTACTCCCTGCAGGAGGTGATACAGATTGCCATTTAAAGCTGAGCAACTCAGCAGTCTCTTATTCTCAACACTTTCACCAGTTTCTACAATAACCACCACCCACTGACCAAAGCTGAGTGCAGCACTAAACTATAGGCATTAACATAAATATTTAGGAGGGCAATTTGACACTCACAATGGTAGTAGCTTTCCCAAAAGGGCTCATGACTTTCCTATCCATGAACTTTTGACTGGCTTTATAGTGCCAGGCATGAATTCCCTCCTGTGAAGAGGGCCTCTAAACCAACCAGAAAGCAGTTGGCTGCTCCCATAGCAGTTATGGCATTATTACACCAGTGGGCAAACCTTGCCTGATGGACCAGTAGAGGATCATGCAGGATCCACAGCTGAATCGGGCTGTTGGTGACTTTTCTTTCTCAGCAGCCTGCATAGATAGCCCCTTTTTGCCCCAGCAGAGAGGTCAGGTCAAGCTTGATTTCTTTATGTCCTGCAACCAAAGCACATGGTATCTTCAGCAATAGGGTCTTATCATCTAGTTCTCATGAGCAATAATTTTTCTGGTGTTTTGAATTAGTGTCTTGTGTATCCCAGGGTTGTTGAACTCACTATGCAGCTGGACCAGGACTTTAACTACTGACATTCCTGCCTTCATCTCCAGAGTGAGCCAGTGTGTGCTGAGATAGTCCTGAAACTGACCTCAGCTGCTTAGAAAGCACACAGGTATTGGCACTTTCTCACATGTCCCTCTAAGTCTGTATTGCAGATGTGTGCCATGTCTGGCCTGTAAAAGATATTTTTCTTTAATGTTTCATACTGATTATTATTTTGCTAGTAGGTCTGTTTTCTTTTTTTTTTGAGCAAGAAAGATGAGTTTTTCTAGGTTTTGTATTTCTCTCTGGTCAAATCTAACACATTATAATTTTTAAAAGCAGAATCAAATATATCTGAAATTAGTAAATACTTTATAGAGTCATGTCAGGACATTGGTAAGCCAGAAAATTACATTTGTCTGATTATTGCATTCTTATTACAAAAAGCCACTGCTTCTTCTCCTGCAAAAGTAAAAATTCATCTCATCCTTCCTCCTCCTTGCCCTCTCTTCCTCTGGACTCCAGAGACATGGAAGCTTCATTACTACCCCAGGATAGAAACATCATTCAGTTGGCCACAATGAATAATGTCCACTGTTGCTTATTCAGGGCATTAGCACTAGGGTCCATGCAGTATAAATGCTCTCAGTCAAGTCCAGGTGAATAATAGATACTTAAATAGAAGTTAAATTGACCACAAGTTCTAAGACGAATCTTTGGTATTGAGTAATTGTCAACCTGGTTGTTTTATGTTTTCCCTCTACTGTGTGTTGGATATTAATACTGTTTTATATCCTGTACATGTTTTCTAGGATTTTCAGTAGGTTTTCCTTTCTTTTGGGATAATTACTTATGTACATCAATGTGAGCACTAGATGTTTATGTCAAGGAGATAGTAAAAAATAAAAACATATATAATAAGAAAAATACAAAATTGTGTTCCTTTCTTATGTAACCAAGTATTTTGTTTTAATTTTATTGTATGCATTTTACATATACAATATATTTTGATATATGTGCACATGATGAAATGATCACACACTGAAATATAGTCAAGCAAAATAATAACTTTTATTCCACAGTTTCCTCTATGTGTGTACATGCATGTATGTTTGTTAAAAGTACCTGTTGAAGATAGTTCCACAAGGCTGGTGTGAGCATCCAAACCAGACGTAGTTTATGGGAGGAAGAGATTTATTTCAGTCTTACAAATTAAGGAGAAGTTCCATCAATAGCAGAAGAAACTGCTTCCATCCATTCAAGCCGAGAGAAACAACCACACATCCAGAAAATAAAAAGAAAAAAGCAGTAAGCAAAACCCTGCAGTGAGCAGGACACCCTGAGCTCAGACCTCTTTGTGTACCTTGGGTGAGATTTCAGACCCACCCCAGTGACACACCCCCTCTAGGAAGCTACTGGATAAGTAAGCAGGAAGTTTAACTTTAATTAAAAAAATGCCTGAGGGCTGGAGAAATGGCTAAGGGGTTAAGGCGCTTGCCTGTAAAGTCTAAAGACCAGGATTAAGTTCCCCAGTATCCATGTAAAGCCAGATGCACAGTGGTTCATGCATCTGGAGTTTGATAGTCGTGGCTGGATCACTCTCACTTGATAAATGATAGATAGATAGATAGATAGATAGATAGATAGATAGATAGATATAGATAGATAGAATAGATAGATCTATCTAATCTACCTACCTGATTGCAAATAAATAAAATATTAAAAAAAAAACCTAAGGCCATGGGGGACATACATTCCACAGTATCTAAAATTTATCCTCTTAGGGCTGGAGAGATGGCTTAGTGGTTAAGGCACTTGCCTCCAGTGCCTAAGGCTCCGGGTTCAATTCCCCAGTACCTACATAAGCCAGACCCACAAGGTGGTGGTGGCCCTGGTGCGCTCTCTCTCTCTCTCTCTCTCTCTCTCTCTCTCTCTCTCTCTCTCTCTCTCTCTCTCTCTCTGCTTGAAAATGAATAAATAAAATATTAAAATTTATCCTCTTAGCTATATAATACAGTATTGTTACTAGAGTTATAGTTTCATGCTTTCCATGGCATCTTTGGATTTGTCCTACATAATTGTAACTTTTTACCCTTTGACCCACATATCCCAATTTCCTTCCAACTTCCGCCTCCTCTACCCCTAGTAACCCTTCTATTCTCTGTTTCTATGTAGGTGTTGTTTCTTTGTTTTAAATTTTGTATATAAATAAGAACTCGGAGTGTTTGTCTTTCTGTAGCTGGTGTATTTTACTTATCACAATAAGAATAACTCCAGTTTTACAACTAACCAGCCAATCAAGATATGCCTACTGGCCCAATAGC
>PVHP010054785.1:0-10347 GCA_004024765.1 Zapus hudsonius | reverse complement strand
GTGCATGTGTCAGAGGGTGGGGGTGGGGGCTGGGAGGCTGACCAATAGGCAGGAATCACACAGTGTCTAAGAGCAGCAGACATCACGAGAGGCTGAGGCCAAGGGTTCAGAGGCAGGTGTCAGATGGCAGACAGCAGAGTAGATGAATGACGATGACAGAGGGTCAAAGGAGTCGAATGCCCAGGGGGTAGACACACAAGAACTTTGAGACCTCTGGTAAAATAAGCTGACATGTCCACAGATTTGAAAACATGCAACACGTTCATCCATTCTTTTTCCATTGATATCCAAACCAGCCCTGGGAAATTGGCACTACCACCTTCATTTTACAGGTGGGGAAACTGAGGCACGGTGAGCACTAAATAGGGGTGTGAGCAGACCCTGGCCTCAGATTCCAAACTACGCCATGTTCCTTGAGTACCACTGGTTTTCTCTGTCTCAGTGGCTTCCCTCTGCACTGTTTAAAAGCTAACTCTATAAAGGATGTAATCATTTCCTTCCTTTAGTCTAATATCTATCTAGGTGCTGTTTATACAGAGACATCTTAATACATAGAATTTGTGCATTTTTCCCTAAAACACAAATATAATAAATGACAAGCACTGTCCACTTTGGGGAAATGGTTTCCACCTAATTTTTATTATATTTGTTTTCTCTCTCTCTTTTGGCTCTCCCCAACTGTGAAGTAAATGAAATCCAAAAAAATACATGAGGTATTGCAAATGAAATACTAAGTGCCTGTTTTGCTGCTGGGGGCACTTAAGTAAATGAATCAGCCTTCCTTCTAGCTCCTTCGGAAAGCCAAGGAAACAGAATTACTGACGGGCAGGTATGGGTGGGCTCCTCTGCGTGTAGCTGCTGGGTCTGGAGTCACTAAGAAGAGGTCTTAGCTGGGTCTCTGTGTCACTCATTCCCCAGCTGGAGCCTCTACCTCTGAGGCAGTTTCACTCCTCCAATGATAGCTAAGATGGCTGCCAACCCCAGACAGGGAACAGGGGTGGAGACCTGCCTTCCCCACTGGTGAGACACTATTGGTTGTGCTGTGTTCCCTCCAGCCTCCATGACAGATGGAGCAGAGAGGAGTCACAGGTGATAAACCCGTGTCCACAAATCAAGCATCCATGACATACTGGATGTGGTGACATAGCGTGTGAAGTGTGGTGGAGAGACAGACATAACATTAGGAGCACGTATTGGGGCTGAAAGTAAGAAGAAAAGGTTCCTTGGGGAGGAGCCTCCAGCAGAGGGCTGAGTCAGTGAAGAGCAGAACACACAGACATGGACGTAGGACAGACAGCAGTGATGGAGCAGGTGAGGGGTGTGAGGTGGTATCAGCCACGTGGGCAGTTTGGAAAAGTACCAGGCTGGAAGTGCAAAGCAGTGAGAAGTCTGCAGGGGTCAACAGCTGGTGGAGCATCTGCTTTGTTGTGGGAGGGGCTGGCTTAAGGGGAAGGCTGGAGCACATGAGGAATCCAGATGACAGCCAGCCAGTGAGAGTCTGGACTGGATTGTGGTTCAATCCTGGGGATGGAGGGAACTGGACAGACCAGAGGCAGATGTGTCTTTGACATAGATGGATGGGGAAAGACAGTCACCACAAAGGATTTCTGATGTTCTGGTTGAAGCTACAATGAGATGGCCTGTTTCTGAGATGGAGAAGGGTAAGCTGGGGGACCAGTGGGTCAGGAATGGGACAAAAATTCAAGAGTTACCAGGTTACCTGTCAAAGACAAGTGAACAAAGGCGAATGCTATGAATGTCAGCTTGACCTGGGTTTGCTCTCGGTTCTGAGAATAAGCAGCTCTGTGTCTTTAGGAAGGTCACTTAGCTTTTCGTTGCTTGCTTGTTATATAAAGGAAATGGTGTAATTATGTTACTGTTGTTGTTCTTAGGAAAGCTACATATATTACCTTATATAAGGTCTTTAAATAGTGCTTAGCACATGATTAACAAAACAAAAACACAGAAAGAAAAAGCAATCCAATAGATGCTAGCTAGTGTTTCTAGGAACATACACTAGGCATCCACTCACAGGCATCCCTGTCCTGTGTCCACGGAGTCATAAGACATCAGCCTGATCATCCATTGGCATGGTAAATACACCCTGTTCAAAAGATATACGTATTTGTTAGTCTACTTGTTGCTATGACCAAAATACCTGACAAGAAGCAGCTTAAGGAAGGACAAGGGTTTGTTGTGGCAGCAGGAGCAGGAGCCCAGCTGTTGCTAAGCATCCAGTCAGGAAACAGAGAGCAAACAGGAAGTGAGATCAGGCAATAACAATCTCAAGGCCTGCCCCACTTCCTCCAGCAAGGCTCTACCTCCTAAAAGGTCTACAACTTTCCCAAACAACACCACCAGCTGGGGACCAAGCGTGCAAACACAAGAGCCTGTGGTGGACATTTCACAGGCAAACCATAACAATATGCTTCAGGTGCCCTGTGTCAAAGCCAGTGACCATATTACTACAGTAAGAACCTGGGGATCTGAGGAGAAAGAGGACCGAGGAACCCGTTACCCGCCGTCTACATCATTCACTAATTTCCCAATCTTCATTTTGTACTTCAGCACATGCGGTCCTAGTTGACAGCAAGTAGATCACATGACTTCTGACGTGGTTATGGAAGATTTGAAAGATAAAATGAAGCACAGAGGCCAGAGAGAGGCATCGTATAAAATATGTCAAAGACTCATTTCAATGTGTGACCTCCCAGGTGGATCAGTGTAGCTCGGGGTCCTCTCAGGCCATTCTGCAAAATGGCAGAACTATTTAACCAATGTCCAAAGGGAGAGAGCAGCATACCTGGCTAAAGGTATACTGTGATTGACTGCTATTAGAAATATATAATATAGGGTCTGGGGAGGCGGCTTGATGGCTGGTTTGAAAAGCCTGCCAGACCAGGTTCGATTCCCCACTACCCATGTAAAGCCAGGTGCACAAAGTGGCTCATGTATATGGAGTTTGTTTTCCATGGCAAGAGGCCCTAATGTACCTATTCACTGTCTCCCTGTCTCTCTCTTTCTGCTCACAAATAATATCTATGTATCATATATATGCATATATAATACTTAGCATAATGGAACACACCTGTAATCCCAGCATTTGGGAGGCTGAGGTAGGAGGGACCCAAGTTCCAGGTCAGGTTGGGCTATACAGCAGGATCCTATCTGAAAGGATAACTATCAAGTATCACTAATAATCCCAGCAAACACTGGACATGAGTAACCAATCTGATGGAAGTTTTCATCTCACTTGCGGAGTTCAAAATCTGATAGCAACGAAAGAGAAAACCTAATCGTGTACTGGATCACTTCCTCATGCACTTAAATTCAGACTGGATGCTTGAGAGAAAACCGGGTCACAGAATAGAATGGAGGTGATGATCGTTCCAAAGACAAAGCAAGAACGATGGTTCTAACCCCAACAGCTCCACCTGCGAGGAAGCTCAGATGTGAGATGCCACTGTGGAGGGTTGATTGGGAAATCCAGCCAGGGGACGCTGGGGCTGTGCGCCCCAAATACTTAAGGGCCAGCGAGTGTCCTCGAGTCTTCCTAGGAAGCTTACCTGTATGCAAGGTGGAGAGCACCGTTCTGTAAGCATTCAGGTGCTTATCGGGAGGTTACGAGAAACAAAACGTCCCCAGTGCAGTGTGCTATGTGAGGAGATGCTAAAGGAAGCTGTGGAGCTAGTTATAAACAATCAGATGTCCTTGGAGCTTTGGCTCATTTCCACCAGCTGGGGACACATAATGAGAAGCTTTCTGGCAGCTGTCTGTGTGAGGACTAGACAGGAATGCTTTCAGCTTTTGGAGAGGAGTCAAAGGCAAGCGGGAAAGGAGCGAGTCCACCTCACTGTCTACAGGCAGCTGGGCCACAGGTGGGCTTCACACATGTCTACTGAGTGGATCTTCACATATGGAGACAGATTCTCTAATTCTTCAGAGGCCGCCATCTCCCCTGCCCCATAATCGACTTCAATGATTTTTATCCTCTTATGATTTAAATGGATGCAAGAATGAACCAGAGTATGTGCATAAACTTGTAGCACGTACACCAATCAAATCTATAAATGAAACGCAATGTAATCCACAGACCTAGACAGCTCCATGAACAATATTAATTCAGCATCACGGGTAATGTAGCAACATAGCTGGTGCAGAGTTTGAGTAGCAACACCACATCTTGGTTCCCTGCTACACTGAATGCTTCCCTGTTTGATTCTGGGATGCCCTGGTGCCCATGTCTGCTCCCATGCAGAGCCAGCCCCCATGTTCTGCCATTAAGGAGGCTTTGATCGTCCATAGTAATGAGGCAGCTTTTGATAACCTTGCCATTTGAAGCTAAGGCAGCATTAAAAACCTGCACTGGTCATATACTAATCTTAAATATTGCTCTTGGTTATATGTGGAATCCAAGGTGGTTCAAAGACTGGAAGTTGAGAATAGAATAAAGTTTACCAAGGGCTGGGGAGATGTTGGTCTAATGATCCTATGTTTCAGTCAGATGACAGGACAAGTTCAAAAGATTTACTGAACAACCTGGTGACTTCAGTCATAACAAAACCTTATCGTCCAGAAAACAGTTGAGAAATCTTAGTGTTGCTACTAAAAAAAAAACAATAAAAATGGATCCTGTGTGAAGTAGTTCATTTGTGAGCTAGCTCTGCTAGACATTTCACAATGCATCCACACGTCAAAACATATGTACAAATACATACATACATATATACATACACACGCACACAAATTTTAACAAATTTAAATGGATGCAAGCATAAAAATGTAGAAACAAACTGAAATATTTATGTAAAACTATACAAAGTATAAACATAAAATGAAAAACTACAATTTTCGGCAATGAAAATGAAAAAATAATTGTTGACACAACTTATGTATCCCAGACAGGCCAGACTTCTGCAGCGCTGGAGATCCAAACTAAAGCTTCGTGTATGCTAGGCAAATTCCCAGACCCACTAGATAAATGCTTTAAAACTGGCATTTTTATATACCAATCCTAAATATTACTGTATTTCCCAAAAAGGACTTTTTAATTTTATGTTTTACTATCTTATTTCCATGATCAACTCCTGGGAACTGATGCAAAAGAAGGAGCCACCCACGGGTTAAAAATAAGTTATCTAAAACTTGGGAATAAGGCAATGAAATTATTCTGCATGCTTTTCAAGCCAATCAGGGCCTGGTCTAATAAGCCTGCATGGAACTCATGGGCTGAGTAGGGCAGGGGTCAGCGGACTGCCACCAGGGAGGCCTGATTTGTGTAAGTGGGGTGTCATGAGACTCAGCCATTATTGTGTCTAGTGCAGCTTTTGTGCTGCAATGGTAGGAAGGAGTCACTGTGACAGAGACTATTTAATGCCTGCCCTTCTCAGACCCTCAGTCTAGAGGACGCTGTCTGGGTTGGCTTATTGTTTGCTTTTGATTACAGCTCCCATTCTGTGATGCTAAAGGTTACCTTGCAGGAAGACTGATAGACTGCATGTGATTTCTGTTGGACAGAAAAGATAACCCCTGAAGTTACAGTCTTTTTGCCCAAAAGAACATTAACTGGTTCTGTATCTCAGTCAGCACTCTTATTTTACCCTTTTTATTTTGTTTCCAGCACATCACTGTCCTGCTGGATCCCTCATTTAGGAGTAATACAAACCTTCAATAGATGTTCATGACGCATTTGTTTGGGAGTCATGTTTTTAACTTTCTGGAATATCTGCACTGACATAAGTTGCTTGTTTATATTTGATCAGTGAGTTCACATTCACTGAGCACATGCTGTCTGGCCCAGGGGCTGGCACAGTCCCTGCTGAGGCAGGATTCTGAGAATGGACAGAACACCTGAGTGAGAACTTGGGTTGGAAGAATGATTTGACAACTGACCTCAAACAGCCAAACTACACTGTTCATGCAGGCTCGGAAGGGAATTTGCAGAGTGAAAGCCATAGTTGATTGTAACTGACTGGTTAAGTACCATAGTTAACTGCTGGGTGAGACCATGAGTAAAATTTTTCTCCTTCCCTTTCTATATTTACCATAAAGAACATTTGCTACGTTTTGTAAATGTTAAAAGGGCAGATTTAATTGAATAAAAATGTCAACTGAAAGTAAAAATAAAAGGTAAAAAATTTCAAGAGGTAGAGGCAGCCTTTTTTTTTTTTAAACATCAGAAAAGGCTTCTGGTTTTAGTGGAATATTAGGGGCAGATAAGGCAGAGAAATTGGACTCCAGAGGCCTTGGAAGTCAGGTTAACAGGTCTGATCCGTAGTCTTGGGTAAGAGGCAGCTGAGAGAGAGAGAGAGAGAGAGAGAGAGAGAGAGAGAGAGAGAGAGAGAGAGAGAGAGAGAGAGAGAGAGAAACTATAGAGTAACCCAAACCTGCAACGGAGAAGACAGAGAGCCACACGAGACAGTCTGGCGGGTTAAGGAGCTTTGTGAATCAGTTAAGGAGTTCGTAAGACTGACTTCATGATGTGAAGCAAGGATGTTCTGTTTGAAGGACTAATTCAGAATGACACTAGTCAGAAGTCCTGCGGGGAGTGGACTGGGCATCTTTCAGACACAGCCCAGAGGTGAACTGAGAAAACTATCTGTGTCTTATCTTCCTTGGATCCCTGAGGCTGAGCCTGGCCCAAGGAACACAGTGCTTCCTCGGGAAATGGGCCACAGGACTGAGCAGAAGGAAGCCAGGGAGGAGGTGCACCGAGGAAGTGTGAGGGAAAATCTTTGAGGGACGTAGGAGAGCCAGGATCCTAAGGAGAGACGGGAGGGGTTATCAGGGGTAAGAAGTGAATGGACCTGATTTTGGCAGAGTGGCTGACAGGTCATCTTAGGAGCAGAAGTGAGCCTGGGAAAGGGTTCTGGGTTGAGCCTGCCTCACTGTATTGGGTATCTACATACCATAGGTACTCAACAAATAATTAATGAACTCAGAAATGCCCTCATGCATTTAAAAAGTGTATGTAGAGGCTGGAGAGATGGCTCAGCAGTTAAGGTGCTTACTTAAAAAGACTGACAGCCTGGGCTCTTTCTCCAGTACCCATGCAAAGCCAGATGTGCAAAGTGGTGCATGCATCTGGAGTTTTCTTGCAGTGGCAGGAGGTCCTGGCATGCCCATTCTCTCTCTGTATGTCTGTTTCTCTTTCTCTGTTTACAAATAAATAAGTAAACTTTTTTTGAGTGTATGTCCATTATGTACTAGGCACGATTCCAGGTGTGAGCTATAATAAAGAGCAGGCAAGAGGTCCGACACGGTGGAATTTCATGGTATTTGGGAGGATGCATGAAATCAACCTGCAGAGCACTGCAAAGAGGAGGAAAGGAAAGCCATGGGAAAGATGGGAAGTGAGGTGGGGCTGGGAGAGGTGCCTTCTCCAGCAAAGTGACTTCTAACTAGGTACCCCAGGAGCAAGCTGCCAGAATGACTAGAACAGCCTCCAGCACTTGCTCTGGATGACTGAAGAGCTGGGAGAGGAGGCTGGTGCAGGCAGATGGGCTCTTTACAGGAACATGGGGCTGCTGCGCTGGGCAGAGCATGGGAGGCGCCCAAGACAGAGTCCATCAATCTGGGAAGGATGATGGTGCCTTGGAGCAGGAAGGGTGTGGTGAGGCCGGGGGACAGGGACAGGTGTAGATCCTATAGACATACAAGATAGCCTGATGGGATACACTGTTGGGTTGTTTGTGTGTGGGGGGGAGGGTAACAGGATGATTCCAAAGTACTAAACAACTACTTCTTTGAAGGAGTGAAGAACTTACAGGTGGGGTAGGTTTGAGGCTGTTGCGGTTACCTTCACATTCCTGAGACAAAGCATCCAACCAAAAATGACTGATGGAAAGAACGGGTTTATTTTGGCTTACAGTCTTGAGGGGAAGCTTCATGCTGGCAGGAAAAGTGGCAGAACAGAGAGGCTGGGCATCACTTCTTGTCACAGCAGGTAGAAAATAGCAGCTGGAGAGTGAGCTGAGCTCCGGCAAGGGGGAGCCGACTATATTACTTCAAGTCCCATCCCAGCAACACACCTCCTCTAGCAAGGCTCCATTTCCTCAGTTGCCAGCAGCTGGGGACCAAGCATTTAAAACGCATGATTTTCTGGGGTCATCTGTTTCAAACCACCACAGGGGAGAATTTGGGAATGACGCTGTGGATAGAAGCGGCAGGAGGACAAAGGGGGGGGATTCTAGGGAACAACTGGCAAGGTGGGAGGGGAATTAGAAGGTCCCATGAATGAGTGTTTCTGATGTGCTTTCAAGGGAGGCCATGACCCCAGAGCAGACTTTTGGGTTTAGCATCTTGGATTTCATAGGTGAGGAATCAGAGCTGTCATGGAAGAATGAATGAAGGAGAAAGAAAACAGGATGGGCTGCAGACAAACCCAGGAGTGTTCCATGAATGGGAGCAACAACTAGGGTGCTCCAGGCAAGCTGGGAGGGTCACTTCTGAGGTGGGGAGGGACTTCAGCACATCCTTGTGCTTCTAGGAATGGCTCTGGACAGAGCCCGAAACCTGTGTTGTCAGAGAGCAGAGGTGCAGGGACATGACTTGAAGCCATACCCTGGTGTGGGTGGATGGATGAGGGGTTACACAGGCATACTGACCTTGGATGGCCTCACAGTGCTTCTGACAGGACAAAGTAAAGCCTCAGTATGTCTAGGGACAAGATCCCAAGCAAGGAGTGTTTTCCATATCTTGGATGAGAGAGGGGAGGTGTGGGAAGAGGAAGTATGGTGGAGTGAGCAGGTGGCTGTCAGGGCTCACTTAAGATGAGTGAGGAAGACACCAAGAATGAGCAGAGGCCTTGGATCTGGCAGTGTACAGGAAGCAAACGAGCCACATCAGGGACTCACAAGGGCAGAGGAACATGAGCCTCAGCACTGAAGGAAGGCATGGGAAGGCGGGGGCGGCACAGGTGGACATCCCAGGAAGGTAGGAAGGACACAAGTGGGGAAGAAGCAGGGTGACTGCATTGGGCTGAGAACCCTGGAGGAGGTGAGATGTCTGGAAGGGTCAGTCTTCATTCTGTATGAAGTGTCCACCACAGGCTCGTAAGGCAGAGAAAGGACAATATGAATGAAGGTCATCATTCTTCTACGAAGTGACATGTTCCAAATAAGTCTCACTGAGTCACAAAAAGAATGAAGACGTGAGGCCTGTTCTGTAACAGGATGGTGGTCATGGCAAGAGACAGAGCCGTAATGTCTCTGCAAGCCTCCCAGAAGCCCCTGCTTCTGAATCCACAAGTATGGAGGGGTGAGACTCTCTGACAGTGTCATGTGACCATACCCACAGACATATTGCAAAGATTTCATTTCAACCATGGCAGAGAAGTCCCACTATCTAAGGGTTCACTGATGCCAGAAGACAGAATTTATATGCTATGAGATGAGCAGGCACTCCAGGGAGTTCCCTCTCTCCCATGCCAGATCTGTTTCCAGATCCCCAAAAGCCCTCAAAGGGAGCCAGATGTTCCTCAGGTTGCTGTCCCTCACAGTGAAGATCCACCCCCTGCCTTGCACAGGTCAAGCACAGCCCCTGGCCAAATGGTCCATCACTTCTGTATCTGCGTCAGAAGAGGGAGATGGCCCCACCTCCCACTCCAAGCTGTGGGTGCCAGCGCCTGGCATCCATCCTTGCAAAGCAAATGAACAACTCATTAGAAACAAACTCAGTTTCGTCTCAAGGTATGTCTGGGCTTGAAACTGACAATATGCTCTTTCAATTCTATTTTTCTTTAAACTCCACCAAATTTCATGTGTATTTATGAATATACGGTTACTGCCAAATTCCTGGCGATTTATTCATATTCGAAACTCCCAGCTGTGGTGAGAAAAGGAAGAACATTTTTTCAAGAGGGGAAGAAATGACTTTTCCCAATATATAAAGACTCTGTCCTGTTTTATGGCCACATATCTATATCAAAGTGAAAGGAAGGAAGGAAGGAAGGAGGGCTGAGGATACATATTCCTTCAGGAGAGGCTGACTATGTTAGAATCAGCGTGTGTGCCTTTGAGCCGCAGGAATTAGGGGTGTTATGAGCCAGAGTGCTTGGGCTCACCTAGAAAGCTAATTTCTTTGTGTTTCTGTGATGTGCTTGTATGTGTGCATGCAGAGCTGCGTGTGATTGAGGCAAAGTGGAGGCTACAAACTGACGTCTTTATCATATCACCATGTGGAGGCTAGAAACTGATTTTATCCTATCACCTTATCTTTATGAAATAGGATTTGTCACTAATCTGGAGCTCACTGATGAGCTGGCTGCTAAGTTCCAGGGATCTCTGCCTCCCCAGTGCAGGGATTCAAGGCACACACCACCATGCCTGGTATTTTATGAGCTCTGGA
>PVHP010054784.1:0-10350 GCA_004024765.1 Zapus hudsonius | reverse complement strand
AGGGAATTTTGCAGAAGAGGGGGCGGAAAGATTGTGAGAGTCGTGGTGGGGGAGACTATCTATAGGTACGGCCAGGAGAACCTGGCTGAATACTAGGCTATCCAGGGTCTCCTGTCACAAGGACTGATCCAGACGACCCATGGAGGAGATTATCCAGTGGAGTGGGGAGGGGAATTGGGGATAACAACTCATTGTTTGCCCACTAAATGTTGTAACGTATTATGGACAATAAAAAATATTATTTCCTACAAAAAATAAAATAAAATAAAATAAATAGATGTGGTCCTTGCTATCTGCCAGTTTACATCTTCCTTCAATTCAAATGCTACAGTAGAGTGCTTAAAAGGGTAAATTTGGAAGTGAATATTATTCCAAAATTAATCCCAGTTAGATACTTTTCAGTTGTAATATTTTATGAGATTACATGTGACCTGATCTATATTTTATCAGTAACCTAATATTTAATAAAATGAAACTAATTATTGTACATTCTATTTTATTTATCAATGTCTTTAGAATTTGTTTTAAAGTATAGGATAAAACAATTTGTTAAGTTGAACACTATAAAACAAACAAGTTATATAAAAAAGAAAGCCTAGATAACCAATAGAAACAAAAATCAGGTGTTTTGTTTTGTTGTTTATTTTTTTAAGATATAGTCATGTTATTTAGTTGTACCTGCCTAGTACTTGCTAGTACATGCTTCATTGATCTCATAGAAATTTTTGTTTCTCAGCCTATTAAGAGCTGGGATTATAGGTATGTAGTGGCATGTCCAAATTTTTTTAAAAAGTTGTATATACATAATAATTGAAAATAAAAGTGACTAGATAAGGTGTTACTTTATTTTCTTGATAAGTAAAATGATTTGAATTGCAAAAGAAAAAAATGATGGTTAAGATATCTGTGCGATTGCTATATGGCACAGACAAGAAAGTCAAGAAGTGCCCATCTGTGCAATAGTGGCACCCATCCTCGGTGGGTAATCGACAGCTGGCTAATTGTCTATGAGATTTGCTTAGAGGCAAGGAACCCCTAACTAGTACGGGGACCCACGGTAACCTTGAATGGGGACCAAGAAACCCGTCTCCATGAGGAAGTCCTCACTAACCATAGGTCCTCAGGAAGGCTACACCCTCCAAATGCTCACCAACATAGCAATATTTGTCTCAATTGATAAATAATAATCTCACTCTCTGCTGGAGACTCTGTTTGTATCTTTCAAAAGTCAATGATAACCAGGGATAAAGGAACTCCACCAAGGGGACCTGATGTGATGAGGGACACTCAAACAGGAGATGATCCATGTAGAGCCCAAACACAACCTCTAAGGAATTGGAATGATGAGCAAAACATCTATTCCCACAGCAAGGCAGATAACCTATGGAAGGACAATGGAGAGAGGCATCAAGGGTGCCCAAAATTGTCCAAAACACAAATTTAGAGACTTTTAAAACCCTAATAACTATGGAAAATTTGAATTCACCCACTATGACTTAGGGAAATTTGTGGAAGAGGGGATGGAAAGAATGTAAGAGTCATGGGGGAGGGGAGAATAACTAATGCATAAAAGGGAATGCCATCATGGATTCAATGGCTTTATCTAATAACCTATGATACTGAGCATATTGTTGTGTTAATTTACATAATTTTAAGACAATAGAAACATTTAAAAATGAAAAAAGATATCTGTGTGAAATCATTAGTAGTGTTTATTTCTTTGTATTCAGGAAGAGGACAGAGACATCTGAACCCAATTTCTCTTATTTTGGTGGGGATGGTGTAAGTGGCAAATGGAAAGAATCCATTTGAAGGTGTTCCACAAAATGTTAAAGTAAAGAAACTCAGGGTAAGGAAGTGCACGGTGGTGTGTTTAAAATATAAATAATACATTGTCCTTTTACTTAGTAAATATTTCTGAATATCATATGTGAGTATAAATGCAATTCAGGTTGTAAATCTTTGACAATATCTTTTTCTTCTTTAGACACATCAATTACCAGAGTATTTGTGTGTGCATGTTTTAGTATATGTTTTTCCATTCATTACTTTAATATTAGAATCAGTGGATGTTGAACTGAGTAGAATCTAAGGAATTGAGTCTAACCTGTTTATTTCTCAAATGAATAAATCCTGTCTATACAAGGATTTTAATAATAGGTTTATAATATTTAATCATAAAAATAGGGTGAGAATCTCACATTAATTATGAAAAATCAGAGGAAGAAGTGAGTCAGATGGAAAATTGGGAGATAAAGGGAAAGTAGTAGCCAATTTGAATGAAGAAAGCATAAAATCTACAAATCATCTAAAACAGGAGTCGTAAAACTATAGCAAATGGCCTATTTTTCTATGAATCTTAGGCAAAGCATACCCTTTTAAATTTTAGAGTCATTTGAAAAAAAAACAAAACGAGAAAAGAAATTGTGACATTAGCCACTAAAAACCTAACATATTTACTTACTATCTGGTCTTTTATAGAACATTTGCTAATTCAGTACTTAAACATTCAGAACACACACATTGGACACAGAAGCAAAACCAAAAAGACGTTCAGAACAATTCCATGGTAACTATATTCACTAATAAAGAGTTTGCTTTATCCATTTCCCATTCCATCCCACTATATCCAAGGCAATGATCACAGTGATCTAAAAAAGAGATTCATTATCAGAAAACAATAAACATTTACTCTTGGGAAAAGAAACTGATGTTCAGAACAGGCCTAAATGTTAAGACAGAAATTATAGACTTTGTTCTACTTCTCTCCTACAGTTTTTAGTTTCACATTTAGAAGTCTGCTGGTTTCTATAGTGTTGAATTTCTCCTTATCTGTCAGTGGTGAAACTGTTCTTATGCTGAACCATAGGATTTGTTGATATGCAACCAGTTTTGATTTACAAAATGGCAGTACCTCCTGGTTGCACTTATCAGTTCTCTTGTCACATTTTCTATAATAGGGTTGCTTCTCATTGTTTAGGTATATTTGTCCTTAATTTTAGTGACCTTTTAAATCCTGAACTTACCCAGTTCCCCATTTGAAGAGTTTCTTTATAGGCTATAGGCTTGCCTTCTAAGTTTATAGATTTATATAACCTTACAAGATCTTAGTTGACTGAAGATAAGCCATGCCCCTTGCTATCAAGAGGTATACAAGAATGATTCTCAATTCGTTACCAAGCAAATAGGTAGTCCACTTAAAATAAAGCATTCATAAAAATAACCAATTAGATGGGGCAGAGCATGAAGGCAGACGAGTAGCAGCCTCTCCAGGACTCTCTCAGTAAAGGATTGATTTTCCAGCTGGGATCCAAACACCGGACTGCAGCCAGCCCTGAACCCAAGCCCAACCTCTCCCCAGCACCGATACCGGGACAGGGTTCCCCAGGGGCTTTCTGCTCTGCAGAGGAACAGAGAGATACCCTTCCCCCACCCAAACCTCCCGCTCGCCATTGTCTCCTCGCAGGCGCTTCCTGAGCCCTTGCCAACGGAGCACCTCTTCATCCAGGGGCCCATCCCTCCAGGGCCCGATCCTTGGTTGCAATCTCTCCGCGAACCACCCCCCCCCCACACACACACACAGGCAGACGTGCCTTTAGGGCAAACTGACCTATCTTGGGATTGCAGCTGTGGGCATGGCCAGGCCTCTGGCAGATACCTGGGAACTGCTGCCACTGTTGGGAGGGCAGAGGCCAGTTCAAGCAGGGAACATGCGCCACTGCAGGGAGCTCATATGTGATTTCAGGGGCACCAGGGATCATGTGCAACTGAAGGGAGGACACAGAAAAGCAGGCTGAACAGCACTCCCAAGGGAACCTGAGTCCCACTCCACTACCTGGACATGGGCAGAAACCAATAAAAAAACCCACAGAAATCAAAGACAGAACTCCCCAACTCAGGGCCCCTAGTCCCATTATGGAACAGGAAAGTGGCAAGGAAGCAGAGACAAAAAAATTTAATCCCAAAGAGAGAATAATATGACTCCTGACCACAACTGCAATGCAAACATAAAGCAGTTAATGGCTGATATGCAAACAATGAACAAAGACATCAATGAGATGAAGCTCACCAACTCAAGCATAGATTCCAGACTGAATTTAATGGAGAGAAATATGAATGAATTCAGAAACACATTAAGTGAATTGAAGATGAACCAACTACGGGAGGATCTAGGTAATCAATTGATTAATTTTGATGAGGACTTAAGAAAACTTAAAAAGGATTTTCAAGAATCCCTAGCAAAAAAAAATAGACTGGAAATTTGATCTCACCAAATAATTGGAGTCTATTAACAAAATTATAGCAGAAATCAAAAATGAAATGGAGTTGTTAAAAACCTCCCTAAAATCAATCAGTCCCAGAGTCGACAATCTGGAGGACAGACTTTCAGATATTGAGGACAAAAACAGAAGGAATTAATAAGGATGTCATAGGATTCAACAAATTCAAGAAATCAAGTGAGCATAATTTGAGGTATCTATGGTATACCATAAAGAGGTTCAATATAAGAATCATGGGGATCCCAGAGGGAGAAGAAGACCAGGCTAAGGGCATAGGAAACATTTTCAACAGAATTATTCAAGAAAATTTCCCCTATCTAACAAGAGAAAGCCCACTCAACCTTCAAGGGTCCCAGAGGACTCAAAGCAGACAGGACACGAAGAGTTATTCCCAAGACACATACTAATTAAGATGCCTAATACTTACTCAATACTACTATAGAAAAGCAAACCATAACTTATAAAGGAAAATCCATCAGACTTACCTCAGACTTCTCATTAGAAACCATGAAAGCCAGAAGGGCTTGGAAGTCTGCTTTTCAGGGCCTAAAGAAGTATGGCTTTCAACCTAGAATACTGTACACAGCAAAGCTATCCCTAATAATAGACGGAGAATTGAAAGTGTTCCATGAAGTAAAACAGCTCTTCGACTGTCTGAAAACAAAGCCAAAATTTCAGAAGATCCTGCAAGAGATATCCCACACAGAAGAAACAAGAAATCTACCTCAGAAGAGTACCAGAGATCAGGCACGACAATCACATACTACAAATCCATAGTAACAAAAACAGCATGGTACTGGCATAAAAACAGACAGACAGGTCAATGGAACAGGAGTGAAGACCCAGCTTTAATTGGAAGTAACTTCAATTATTTGGTCTTTGACAAGGGGGACAAAGATAGCATCTTCAACAAATGGTGCTGAAGGAATTGGATAAACACGTGTAAAAAAATGAAAATAGACCCACTCCTTTCACCATGCACAAAAATCAACTCCAAATGGATCAGAGACCTGAATATAAATCCTGGAAACCTGAACACCCTGGTAGAAAAAATTAGGAGGAACTCTGCATGACATAGGAGTAAGGAAATTTTTCTTAGCAAATCTCCAGCAGCCCAGGAAATGCAACAAACACTTAACCAATGGGACCTGATCAGGCTCAAAAGCTTCTGTACAGACAAACAAACCACACTCAGAGCCAATAGACCCCCTTCACACTGGGAGATGATTTTCGCCAGTTACAACTCTGACAGAGGCCTAATTTCCAGAACCAACAGAGAACACACAAAAAAATTAATAACAAAAACCCCAAATGCCCCCTCACAAAATGGTGCACTGATCTCAACAGAAAATTCACAGAGGAGTAAATTCAAATGGCCTTGACTCATCTAAGAAAGTGCTCAGCATCCTTAAGCATCAGGGAAATGCAAATCAAAACCACAATGAGATACCATCTTACCCCTGTCAGAATAGCAATCATAAATAAAAACAACAATCATCGTTGCTGGTGATGATGTGGGGAAAAAGGAACCCTCATTCACTGCTGGTGGGATTGCAAACTTGTTCAACTGTTATGGAAAGTAGTGTGGAGACTCCTAGACAGAATGGACAAAGAACTACCAATTAACCCAGCTATCCCTCTACTAGGCATCTACCCGCAAGATATCACATCTTGATGCGGAAAATTTTGTACAACTATATTTATAGCAGCTCAGTTCATAATAGCCAAGAACTGGAATCAAACCAAATGCCCATTCATGGAGGAATGGACAGCGAAACTGTGGGATATTTATACGATGGAATACTACACAGCTGAAAGGAAAAATGACACATTGAAATTTAGAGAAAAATAGTCTGACTTTGAGCAGATCTTACTAAGCAAACACTCAAAAGAACAGAGAATTGAATGCCGCATACTTTCCCTCATATGCGGTCCTTAACCAGGATAACAGTTTTCTCTATGCAGACTAGTAGAAAGAAGTGAGAGGTTATGAATGAGGTGTAAAGGAAGGGGGGAAGGGAATGGCTTAAGCATGAGGCTAAACCAAATTAGGTTCAAAAACAAAATCCTCATGAGTATACTGTAACCTACAGAGTAAATAGTGGATGTGAACTGGCAAAAGGGGACATGAGTAACAGGGGACAATGTCTAAGCTTGTGAATAATTGATCGGTATGACAACCCCTGATCCCAGCCACAGGTTCCTTCCCTCACTGAGCTGTTGACCAAAGTGACCCATTTGGTTCCAAAAACAAGACAGAATTCTTTCAAAGCTCTTTAATGCCCTTCTCAGGCCTGAGGCAAATTCCTGTTGCTGAAGAAACCACCGAATGCAATCAATCAGCATTGAGAGACCCTTCGAGGTCTGGAATGGTAACCAGCCCCCATATGGCAGTTAGTGCAGTGCTGGAAGGCACTACACAAGCTGCCTGGGGAAGCAGATCAATGACAGCTGAAGAAAACAGATCACTGGAATGAAACACAGTCTGCGGACATGAGTAGGCTGACCACAACTCCTACTGGGAGAGAACAGCAAACCAAGAAGGGAGCACTTGTGCAATGGAGGAGCCTTGGCCTGGGGGAGACAATCAACAGCTATTAAATTTTGCCAAATATTCCACTCAGTGAGGGGGATCCCTTGATTGGAACTGGAGATTCAGGGAGATATGCACTGGATCCCGTACTCTTGGGCTCCCAAGAAATGATGCTCTATGCGAACGACTGATGGGGAGGCTTCTATAAATAGAATCTAGGTAATCCAGAATGGTGTATATTTGTTAACCTCTAATGATCTCATTCTCCAATGGAGATTGTGTTTGTAGTTTTCAGGATGCAACGAGAGAGCTGTGGCCCACATAACCCTACCATCCGACTGCAGGCAGAAAGCCATATTGTGGAGGATCCATATGGAACCCAGCAGAGAATGACAGGATGAACCTGGGACCCACAACCACAGCCATTCAATCAACACAGAATAAGCCAGTGAGACAGAAACCAATGATTCTCGACACAAAAACCCCTAAGCTCACATCATTAAAGCAGCCTTAATACTCACCCACCACGACTCAGGGAACTGAGCAGAAGAGGGGGCAGAATGATTGTGAGAGCTGTGGTGGGGGAGATTATCAGAGGCATAGCACCACTCAGTAACAACACACTTGGGTCATTAGAACCTGGCTGAAGACTGGGCTATCCATGGTCCCCTACCACAAAGACTGATACAGATGGCCCACAGAGGAGGATATCCAGCTGACTGTGGTAGGAAGGGGGGGGGGCAATGAGGAATTGGGGATAACAACTCATTGTTGGCCCACTAAACAATGTAACTCATTATGGACAATAATAATGAAAAATAACCAATTATAAGATGGTAGAGAGAGGGTCTGTGAAATACTTGGCACCCAATATTTTGCATCCATGGCTATATATGAGGGTAATAACTGAACTGTCAACCTTCATCTTTACCGCCTTTCCATATTGAAAATGCTTAGCCAAGCTTGCAGAAATGATATATACTGTGAAGAAATGTGTGCAGTTAGAACTGAAAGTGTCTTCCTTTGCTTAAGTATTCATAATCATGATGACACAGTCCAAAGACCCAAAGGTCAGTAAGTACATATTTTTTTTGTTTCCACAGAAAGAAATTTGTGAATATAGTTATTGATTATGTCAATGTATTTAAAAAGATAAATGAAGAAAAGTTGTGGAAAACATTTTAATTTACTGTAATGGTTTAGAAAGAATTCAATTTGGAATGATATCAATATGAATTTTTATGCCGGTTCTTACCAACTATGTGTACCTCTGGGAAAAATGTCTGGTCTCTGTTTTTCTCCATTAAAATGGATATATCTCAGTTGGGGATATAGCTCAGAGGTGCAGTAGTTTTTGTTTTATCATGCACATACACACACATATATCTATACATATATATGTATAGATATATGTGTTTTTGAGGTATTTTGAGATAGGCTCTTGCTCTAGCTCAGGCTGACCTAGAATTCACTATGTAGTCTCAGGGTAGCCTCAAACTCAAGGCAATCCTCCCACCTCTGCCTCCTGAGTGCTGGGACTATCGTGCATTTTGATCCACAGCATAATGAATAAATGGAGCTATTGCCTTCACAATAGATTTCCCTTAAATTTAATAGAATGTATCATATATAAAATAAACATTCAATGGCAGTTTTGTTATTGATGTTTGCAGAAAGAGTAAAAAAACCTATAAATTAGCATTTCTGAAAATGATACTGATAATAATCCTTAAATTTACAAAGATCTGAAATGCTAAAAAAATGGTGAAGTCATAAAAATGATAGGAAAAAAATAGTAGCTCCAGGAAACGAATTCAAAGAAGATACATAACACTTTCATAGGTAGGACAGTGCATGTAGTAATTAACAAAGACAGGAAAAGGACTAATATATGCATACAATGACTCATTTACTCATTCACTCATCTTTTCAATTATGCTACTTGAAT
The DNA here is from genome assembly GCA_004024765.1 of Zapus hudsonius. Classification (NCBI taxonomy): domain Eukaryota; kingdom Metazoa; phylum Chordata; class Mammalia; order Rodentia; family Dipodidae; genus Zapus; species Zapus hudsonius. The sequence continues at coordinate 1,589 of PVHP010054784.1, read as the reverse complement.
ATGTGTTCACCATGAAGTTTATATTGGCTTGGGAGAACTTGATGTAAAGATAATTTACATACTCAACATTGTTATGATAGCTCATGAACTGCGTAAGATATTGAGTGGAATCTTTATCAAAAAAAAAAAAAACAAACCAAAAAACCGAGTTTCTCTGGTTAGACGGGTGAGTAGACATGAAACCATATATACTCCTTGTATTACTCTTCTCCATCAATGTGGTAGTTTGTATTCCCAATAGACTCAGTCTTTTGTTTATTAACCTTCCAATTTGAGTCCCAAGCAGGCATATTCTTGCTAGATGGGGCATATCACTGGGGTGGACCGTCATTCCAGCCCAAAGGTGTAAAGAGAGCAGTTTGAGCTCTGTTCATTTATGCTTGTTGGCTGTCTGCATTTGTGGTGTAGGATGTTGGTGATGTCTCTCTGTACTTACAAAAGGAAGCCAGTTTCTTCCACTATTGATGGTATTCTCCTGGACCTCCATAATCCTGAAATAATTCCCTTACTCCTATGAGTGGTTGGATGTTTGTCCCAGCAATATGGAGCTGATTATAACACTTTCCTTCCCAATGTATACATAGGCACGTTTACTTACCCTGTTTCATCATACACAATTATAAAATCATGGACATAGTCTATAACAAAGATGATTTTCAGAAAATCTCATTTTCAACTTCATCTTTTAGTCTACAACACAAGCAGTGTCTTTAGATGAAGAGTTTTAGATGAATATTTAATTTTCCACTTCTGTATCTATGACTTCATGGTCTAACAATCTTGGTAAGGGTCCATGGAAAAACAAGATATAATTTTAACTGGAAAAGAAAGACCATCAAGTAAGAAATCAGGCAAAAGAAGCTTGATGGTTACTTATGATTGTTTAAATTGATTGATAACTTTACAGGACCTTGAATCACCACTGAAAGATTATGTAACATAGGTTATCCTGTGGGCATAAATGTGAGGGATTATCTTGTGTCATGATTTGATACAGGTGTCCCCCACAAACAATTGAATGTGTTCTGATAGATCGATCCTCAGCTGATGGCAGTTTGGGTTTTACAACCTCGATGAATCTGTGTTGTTGGGGGCAGGCTTATGGGGTTATAAACCAGCTTGCCCTTGCCAGTGTTTGGCACACCTTCCTGCCACTGTTTGCAGTGCTGTGGCAGAGGTGATGTCCAGCCCTCTGCTCATGCCATCATTTTCCCTGCCAGAATGGAGTCTCCCCTCGAGTCTGTAAGCCAAATAAACCCATTCCTCCACAAGCCACTTTTGTTTGGGTTCTTTCTGTGCAGCAACAAGAAAGCTGACTGCAACAGCTTTGGTACCAGGACGTGGGGTCATCTGTTGCTGCTAGAACCCTGATCTTGTGGCTTTTGGGTCTTCTGGAAGTGATCTACAGGAGGAATGTGGAAGGACTTGAAATCTCAGCCTAAGAGATTCCTCTCAGTGTTGTGAGTACAGCTTCATGGATCATTCTGGTCAGAGTTGAAAGACCTGAATGTATTGAGAACTATGGACTGTGAGGTTTGGCTTACGAGGGGGAGAAAGAACTTGGTCAGGACTGTGCCAGAAGCAGTTTG
>PVHP010054783.1:0-10309 GCA_004024765.1 Zapus hudsonius | reverse complement strand
GTGACTCTAGGCATTTTTTTAATGTATGAATGACAAAGACATTGCCTTAGCTCTTTTGAGTAGAATGGTCTTATATTTTCTGCATTTCTAATTCTTTAGTATAATTTCCAAAGAATTTGTCTCTGCATCAATATTGTTTCAAATGTCAGTATATGTAAAGTAGTAATATTTCATTAAATTTGATCTATCTCAATAGATAGGATTTTAAAAGACTGAAATTTATTTGTGATGCATTTTAGAATTTGGAATACATAGTTTTCATCACTAGCCATTTGCATCTTTATAATAGCATCACAAAATAATTATTTGCATAGACGAGGGCAAAAATTCAAGAGGTTAGAGACTTTTTGTAGTAAAAATATTTCATTTGCAATGCAACTGTTAGAGTTACAAGTTCAACTCAGGTAATTCAGCCCTAGAATACCTAAATCTGTGAATCCATTTAATTGCATTTAATTGATATATTCTCAAAGGACATTAATGACAGTTAGGAAGAAGGAGGCAGTGAGCCTAACTATTCCACTTTTTTTCTTTCATGATTTCTTGAGATCTTGGCATATAGCCTACACTGACCTTGAACTTGCATGTTCCTTCTGCCTTTCCAAGTGCTGAGATCATAGGCACCCATCATTATGACTAGCCTAAAAGTCTTTGGCATAACAGAAATATCTTGGAAAGATCAATTATCTAAGAAGCAAGTATTTGCTGTTCATTCTTATTTTGCATGATATGAATGTTCTATAAAATCACTACAAATCCTAAATTAGCAAATGCTGTATCATTGCTGCCATGGGAGAGAAGGTTGAATTCTTGCAAGTCTTGGCCACACATTATTTACCAATGAGTATATAACTTTGTTTTATATGTATTTTCCGATAAAGGCATCTTCTTTGATATTTTGGATTTGTTACCGTTAGACTCAGCCAACAGCGTATTATTTCATATTTGAACCAAGCTAAAGTAGCATGCATTTTCTCTACAAGGCACAGTACAACCTTCTAGCACTTAGAAACACTGGAAAGGACTTCAGTGCTATGCTTCGTGCCATCACCAACAGCAAGCAAAGAATTGTAAAAAGCATAGCATTTAAGCGACCACAAAAGGGTCACTTGTGTGTAGTGTGAAAGCTGAAATAAGAAGCCAGACCATCTGCTTGTTCAATGTCGGCTGAGAGAGTTATTCAGTTTCACACATAACCCACTTTGTGCATCAATTGCCTTCAAACGAAGATAAAGAAGGGACTGTGAGTATTGATTTAGGGGTTACAAATAAATTGTAATCAGTAGGCAAATTCTCAAGTAGAAAATCCAGAAATAATGAGGAACCACAGTATTACATTGTCAAGCACAGTACTGCTAGGCATCAGAGGCAGGAAGATCAATATAATGTGATTGCTGATTGGAGTCATTCAGTCTGTCTGGAGAGACAAAATGTCAACAGATAACAGGGTTCGGTGTGATCTCTTTCTTATTGCCAGCGAATCACCAAGGAAGAACTAGTCGACGGCTTGTTGGCTTGTTACAATCTTTCCTTTTCCCTGTTCTCTATCTAGAAGAGTATGACCAGTGCTTTCCCCAATTCTCACCACGCTGAATTTATGTGAGAATTCTGGAAAGCACCAGCTTACTGATAACCTTAGTGCTCATCAGGTAAACTAAGTCTCCAGGAAAGTCTGAATTCTAAAATGTCTTAAATCGTTGTATTACCTCCCATCAGAACTTCCCACTGAACTGAGGGGCTAGAAACTCTATGAGGAAAAAAATATCTTTGGTATCTTTTCTCTTTGGAAGGCAGTTGTTTGTGACCCAATACCATTAATTCTCTTTTCCTTTGAGTCACAAGCAAATGTATTATATTTCTATAAGTTTGAAAATTCTCCATAAACCTTAACTTTCTGCATATACTTGGAAATTAAAATTGTGTTTTTCAATTTTCTTACCTGATACCCAGAAAAAAATATAGTGCAATTATTTCCTAAAATATTTTTAAGGTATCACCAGTCTGTTTTTCTAAAAGGTGTCTTAATTCTAATTTGCTGAGATGTCACTCTTCCTTTAATGGATGGCTCCTGTATCCAAATGACACCACCAACAATCTTACCACTATTTAAGTCTTTATTATTCACGTGGATAAGATGCTTCCTTCATTATCCTCGGAGGAACTCTTTTCTTTTTTTTTTTTTTTTGTTTGAAAGCTCATTTACCCCATATGTAGGAATAGGATATAGTATACATTTATAATTGGAGTTAACTTTTAAGTTTTTACATGCTTATTAGTTATTTTTTGCTGTCATTTCTTATTAATTTTAAATTTAACAATGGACCACAGACACCTTTTTCTTAGAAGTAATTGCATTTATTCATTTTTAAGCATTTTTTTTTTCTTTTTTGTTTTCTTGAGTCAGGATCTCATTATACAGCCCTGATAAGTCTTGGAACACATCTTGAGTCCTTGTTCAATAACCAGAAAAGTACACCCGAACCCTTAAGGACTGCATTACTTTCAACATTTTTAAACATGTTGCACAAAATTTTAACACATTTCAGGGCTGTATTTGCAACAACCAACTCCACTAAAAATACATTGGAATGACATACACTGCTTAAGAAAGTGACATCTTTATAATACTTGGTGCTTTTATATATTTATTTTATTTTTTACAATTTGGTTATTAACCTATTTATTGTCAATAATTAGATACATTGAATGAGCAAGTCATGTGATGGTGCCCCCATTTCCCTCTGGGGTCCCTTCTCATTGGGCTTGCTGGACCAGACCATAGGATAGGAGGGTATGGATTGTATAGGAGGTTTTTTTTTTTTTCCTTGTGTGTTGTTGCTGAGGGTGGCAATGTATCTAGATATTCTCCCCGACCATGGCTCTAACATTCTTTCTGCCCCCTCTTCCATTCAGATCCCTGAGTCATGGGGGTGAGTTTTAGCTCTGCTTTACTGTTGAGGTCTTAAGAGTCTCTGGATTTCTGCTTTGGACTATGTTGTGTATCATCAGTGTCTGTCTCCATTATCCTTTCCCAGGTTGCTGTGGAGGTAGCTCTCTTGTTCCTTTCACAAGTCCTCAAAGGTAATCAGCAGCATACTAATTGGCTATGAGATCTGCTCAGAGGCAAGGAACCCTTAATTGGAACTGGGATCCATGGTAAATTCTTATGGGGACCAAGAACATGGGCTGCAAGGGGAAATCACCACTAACCAGATATCTAGAGAGAGGCTATATCCACTGGACTCCCGCCAAATCAACAGTGTTTGTCTCCTTTAACCTATAATGATCTCACTCTCCATTGGAGATTCTGTTTGTATGTCTCAGAATGCATACATTCTGAGAAAACTCAACTCCACTAACAGGGCCTGAGAGGATCCCTGACACCCAGGCAGGAGATGAACACCCCTAAATTATGATGTAGAGCCCATCTGTGCACCTGCTGCTCTGGGCAGTTTCATAGTTGTTCCTAAAGTGAAGACCCCGAAGGTGTGACCTTGCACCTCTTATTTTCATGATTTACTGGCGTTTCTGGGTCATATAGTGGACCATTTTCTCAGGTAGTTTAAAGCCACAATTATGCTCATACTCTTGGTGTAGCTGTCTTGTTCTTTCAAAACAATTCAATTATTCACATTTTCATTGAAGTTAGCACTTTAGAAGCTGAGGAGATGCATCAGTGTTTAAAGGTGTTTACTTGCACAGACTATCAGACGAGGTTCAATTCCTGAACACCCACATAAAAAAATAAAGATACAAAAATGGCCCATGTATTTAGCATTCATTTCCAGGGTCAAAAGATCCTGCCACTTTCACAGCACGTATGTACACACACACACACACACACACACACACACACACACACACACACACACGTACACATAAATAAACAAAAATTAAATTAAAAAATGAAATTAGCAATTCCCACTATGTAAGCATCCAGACTTTAATTCATCTAAATTTAGAGTTAACTTCTGTGTTTTTTCAGAAAAAAATATTTATATGAACTTATAATCTATATTCATTATGAAATATATATTTACTATTCCCCATCCATCTAGAAGAGCTTCCTATGATAACCCTAAGGCTATAAGCTGACCCACTTGTAATATTTTCTTCCTCTCCCACCTAAGAGCACTCTTATTCCACTGCCTGTGTTTGCTGAAATTAGATTATCTTGGTCATAAATAAAAGGCCTTTTAATTTATATTTATATCAATGTTTAATTCAGTGTGATCTTTTCGGCTCACCCCATGCTGTAGAAAGATGTGTGTAGTAGGATAAAGTTTGTTCTGAAAATCTCTCAGGTTATTTATCAGTAATTTCTCATTTAGAAAATTGCAACTTGTTCTGGAATGTGTGGGCAGCAAAGATGTATTAATATTTTATAGTCTTGTGTCGTTAGAGGAATAGAGGCCTTTGAAATATCATCTGGTTAATCAGTTGATCTTTTGCCTCAGTAACTAGATCTTTCAATTTACATCTAAAATTTACTGGAAATGACATTTCAGATGATATAAAGTAAAATTAATTTAATGGAAAAATGACATTTGAAGATAATAAGGTTTTTTTTTCCTATATTGATTTCAGTTCTCTCACCATTATTGGGGGCTATTTCATTGCTATTACCATTTAAATTTTTGACCTAATATTTAATGGCTTAAAATTGAGATAATTAAAAATTACATGGTAATTAGAATATGAGCAGCATTATGCCTGAAGCACAAATAATGAGTGGGAAATGTGTTGAAAAATTTTTAAATTTTTTGAATTACATTAGTGTTTGGAATCATTTTCAATAGGAACATTTCACATAAAGACATTTTTAAAATAGAATCATAGCTTGTTATCTCTAATTTGTTGATATATATAAAAATATCATCGTGTGTGCGTGTGTGTATGTGTGTGTGTGTGTTTGTTGAGGATGTTGTGAATTAGGAGCTGAAATTTTTACTTATTTATAAAAAGGAAAATTGGGGGCTATATTAAAGCATGCACTTACGTCATATCTGAAATGCAGTTAACTAGAATTCTCATTCATTTTGGGCCAGTTTTCAGGCTTTGTGGGGCAACTGAATGAGTCATCTGAAAGACATATCCCTCACAGATCTGACCTTTAACTGACCAAGAATAAGGATTTATTTATAGTGACCACATGGCCTTCATGTGAAGACATATTTTAAGGGGTAGGGAAGAAGGCTTAGCATATTAAGATACTTGCTTGCAAGCTTGTCAACCTGAGTTCAATACCCCTGAGCCTACATAAGGCTAGAGGCAAAACTGCATGAGTCTGGCATTCCAACACATCTACAGCAAGGTTAGGTAGAATAAGGAAAATTGTAAAGTTCACAGACCTTTCTAATGACAAAAGAAATGCAACAAAAAAGACCCTAAATAAAGAGAAGGTGGAAAACAGAGACCTGTCACATCAAGAATGTCCTCTGACCTCTGCACATTCCATAGTGTGTACAGGCAGACCCCACCCCCCCACACTCACACTACACAGACACACACACACACATTCACACTCACACTACACACACACATAAACACATACACAGACACTCTCATATACTCATACTCACTACACACACACTCACATACACACACATACACACATATTTTAGGAAAATGAAAATACTATGAAATATGGACATTTTTAAGCTTGGATGAATTGATTATTAATGAGGAAGGTAGAGGAATGGTTTTCCAGTAACTATATCTTAACATTTTAATTATGCAGACTTATTTCTCCTTTTTTTGGTTTTATCTATGAAACAATGTCTTCCTATATATCTTAAGGTATATAAGATTCACTATGTAACCTAGACTGGCCTTGAACTTGTGATGCTCCTGCCATAGCCTCCAGAATAATAGAATTATACGCATGTACATGTACCACCAGGCTCAGCTGAGTAGGCAGGTTTCTACTAGATTTGATGATTAAGATTAATTTCTTTGGAATTTATAACAATGTTTAGGCTAACTTTCCTGTATGATTTAATTTCAATTAAATTCCTAAATACAGCTGGAGTTACCTGTTCTAAGCCAGGTAGGGAAGGGTCCCTGAAATGTCAGATTGTTTGAAATATATATATATATATATATATATAAAATAGACCATCTATAAAATCCAGTAGTTTTCCAACAATCCAAGAGAACATCTATCAATTGCTCACTGGAAGAAAATAAAACATGCCAAATCAAAAATTCTATCTAACCTGGAACCCTGGCTTGGCATAATAAGTATCAGAGATTGTCACTGCATCTTCTTGTGAGCAAACGTTTGGATTTCTATATGAGTTTCACCTTGAGTTTCCAGAAATTTAAAGCAATCATATTTAGTGATGAATGATGAAAACATGGCATGTGACAGATGGCCCCAATGTAGCACCCTGTTGATTTGGCCTCACAATTCTAAAAGACAAAGGAAATGATGTTGACAACCTGAGCAGACAAGCCTCTCTTACTTTGAAATGAAAAACAGAACAGTACTAGAAATTGAGAGACCAAAAGCAAAAACATGCGTATCAACTGCATGACTCAAAAAATGAAAAAAAAAAACAACAAAAACTAAAAATGGTATGGAAAAGTAAAAGTGACCTATGCTTAAGAATCAAGAGAGTTTAATTGGTATAGCCACAAAAAAATGAAAATACACTTCAGTTTTGTATGTAAATAAACTTTCGTTCCCAAAGGTTATAAGGCTGAGACTTAAAAGTTTTGAAAAAAAAAAAAAAAAGATCATTCCTATGTTCTCTTTCAAGTTAAAACCAAATCAAAATCATTCTGCATGTACTTTATCATTAAATAAAACTTTAGCTTCATGTTTATTCACCCACATTTGATATTATACTAGTGATTTATAATCAAGATAGACATTATATTAAATCCTATTATTTCAATTTCTATTTTACTAATTTTTAGAAAAATTCAATATCTGTCCATATGTTTATTAGGCATTAATTTTGTAAACCTAGATGAATTTGCCTGCAGCAGTATTTAAGATATGGCTCATAGATATATACACTATATTTGATAGGTAGAAGAAATTATATACAGAATCATATCTACTAAATACTACACTGCATTAGTCAGCTTTCAGTGACTACACAAATACTGAGATAACTCATAAAGAGAAAGGGTAAATTTTGGCTCACAAGTTCAGCAGTCCCAGGACATTTCAGGTTGATTCCATTGCATTTAGTCCTTTATCAGGGAAACCGGATGGCAATGGGTGGGAAGGCATGATGAACGAAAGGTACTCACCTGCTCCTGCTAGAAAGCAAAAGAGAGCTGAGAGAAAGGAAGCAGATCCCACCGTCCCCTCCAATGACACTCCCAGTGGGCTAAGCATGTTAGGATACTTCAATCCTTGTGAAAGGTTCTACACACTCTCCGTACAACCAATCAGGGACCAGGCCATTAGCATGTGGACTTTGAGAGGCATTTGGGAGTTTCTAAATTAGATGGGGGTGTGGGGAAAGACTATCAGGGGATGGCATGATGCTCCTCACATTTCAATATTTCAGTAAAAATGAAAAAGAGAGTTGAGCACAAACCATCATCTTTCTCTGCTTCCTGACTGGTTACAATCTGACAGTGACTTCATTCACTTGTCACCATGCCTTCCTTGTCGTAATGGACTATGCCCTAAAACTGTGAGCATAATCCCTTACTTCCTAGGAGGTTTTGTCAGACATTCTGTCCTTGCAACGAGAAAAGCAATTAATACAGAAAAATTCTACCAAGAAGTGGGCCATTGCTGTGAAATTATGACTTATCTGGTTTTATAAGCCTTTGAAACTGGTTTAGGGAAGGAATGTGGAAGATTTTAAAACTCTGGGCTAGAAAAGGCCTAGAATGTCGTAAATAGAGCTTAGTGAGCCAATCTGGGAAGAGTTCTGAATAGCAGAACGATCCTCAGGAGAAACATGCATAGTGAAGGATTAGCAGACAAAGTTTCCAAGGGAGCAAAGACTCAGAAACAGGGCTAGAGGCCAGCCCAGTTACAGTCTGGCAAAGTATCTGGCTCAATTTTGCCCATGTTCTAAGAACTTGAGAGAGGTTGAATTTAAATATCATGAGTTAAATTGTTTGGTGGTAGAAAGCACAAGACAGGATAGGATTCAGGCTGAGTCAAGGGCACTGCTTACTGCACTGATCCAGGGATGTTAGAAAAGCAAAAGGATGGAAAATGTGTCCTTTGATGAGGAAAAGAGCTAGTTTAAATCTGCAACAGTTGCTGGTGTTCAGAAAGCATCTTTTATTATTGAAGACATCAGTAACATTACAGAGAACTCTCCTGGGCTTGGGAAAACAGGCATGGTTATGTCAAGGACAAGACCCACCTATCAGAGGCTCCTTCTTATGAAACCACAGATTCATTTAAAAGAAGAGAAACTAAACTGAAAATCATAGAAAGGGCTCCCTGCTCGTACACAACTATTTAGGGAAGTGTTTCCCCAGAATTAGCCTGGGAGACACAGAGAGGTTGATAAAACCGTGGCCCAATCAGCTCAGGCTACCTCTCAGGCTGGAAGCAAAACGTAGAAGTGTCGTTCACATGTCTCTAGATTTGCAGGTAGAACTGACTCATCATGGGATCTTTCACCATGGTTCAAAAGAACCATTAATGCCAGATAATGGGGCTGGAGAGATGGTTCAGTGGTTAAGGCGCTTGCCTCCAGTGCCTAAGGCCCCTGGTTCATTTCCCCAGGACCCACATAAGCCAGACTCACAAGGTGGTGGCCCTGGTTCTCATTTTCTCTCTCTCTCTCTCTCTCTCTCTCTCTCTCTCTCTCTCTCTCTCTCTGTATTTCTGCTTGAAAATGAATAAAATATTTAAAAAAAAAAAGAACCATTAATGCCAGATAATGTATGACATGGCAGAAATCCCTGTATATGGAGGCCCTTAGAGGCTACTGCATAAAGCTGTTAGGTGAAGCCCATTATTTTTCATTTGAAATCCCAGGATGTTGAAGGTGCCAGGATATCTGCTGAGGAAGCTGTAGGCATGGAAGTGGATCATGTCTAAGGGAGAGGCATGTGTGCTACAGGTACCACTGTTGGAAGGGTAGAGCTGTCAAAGAAGCCCTCTAGGGCTCAGATGATTCCATCATGAGCCCCAGTATGAAGCTTCAGGATTTATTGTTTCCTTTTTTGTTTTGCAGTCTGACTTTGGTCCTATATTTCCATCCTTTTTCCTTTCCTCTTTTGGAGGAGTAGGAAGGTTTGCTATGTACTATTGTATAGCTGAATAAATATATACAACTTATAAAAAGCTTTCAGGTAAGCAGTTGTTCTGAATCCCATAAGAGATTCTAGACTTTGTACTTTTGAACTGTGTTGGGGTTAAATACAATGAGAACTTTGGAACTTTGACTGAATGAATTTTGTATTAAGAGATAGTTGTGAACCTATGGGGATAAGGAAAGAAAAGTGTTGCAGTCAGTCACAGGCCACTGGGATGAACCTCCCAAACAGGCAGTTATGGGAGGAAAGGATTTATTAAAGTTACAGATCCAGAAGAGAAGTTCCTTAATGGTGAAAGAGGCTGGCCTGCTTTTACAGGTCTTAGGAAAGAGAGAGAGAGAGAGAGAGAGAGAGAGAGAGAGAGAGAGAGAGAGAGAGAGAGAGAGAGAGAGAGGTCATCATCAATACCACACCCACACACTAGCTAACAGGTGAGTATGGGGATGGAAAGGAGAGGTTTTCCTTCACCTTGAGCTTTCCTACATCCTGTACCCTACTGAGAGGGCCTCTTTCCATAGCCCCCTACTGAGAGAGCCACCCACTCTTGAGGAATGGCTCACCCTGGAGGAAGGACCTTCTCCTTTAATTAATCCTTCCTGTAAACAAAATCAGAGATCCACTCAAGATTACTGTGGATTACTAATCAGATAAAATTGACAACAAAACTGAACCATGCAAAAAGTGATTTTTTTATGTCAAATTGACAAAGGTTGGACTTTTTGTAGTTAATTTTAATTGAAACTTACTTAATTTAGAATCACATAGGGCTAGACTTGTCTATGAGGGCGGTTCTAGAACAGACTAATAGAGGTGGGGATACTGGCCCTATTTTGGGGATAATTTTATCAGATATTTTGTCACAGCAATGAGAAAAGAAATTAATGGTCCAATATAGTAATAATATGCATAATAATAGTGTCTCAGATCACAAGCTAGTATGAACTTTAACTAAAATTAAGAAGATTAAATTTATAACTATAATGGTTCTGGATTGGGTCAGGAAATTTTGCCTGAGGTTCAGGTATACATAGCTTTTGAAAAACCCTGTGTTTGTAAT